>JAKCPI010024698.1:0-12602 GCA_023213315.1 Euborellia annulipes
TACACAAAAAAAATTAGTTGCACAGGGCGAGATTTGAACTCTGAATTTCATGTTTACAGCGAATGAACGCTACCGATCTACCCATCGCGGCTTTTGTAAATGTTATTGTTAGCAACTAAGCCTTCTTAAGCCAGACATGCAGGCAAAATAAGATTTTATTTTAGACGCTCTCGCTTTAATAGAATTTGTTTTTCATTAAATACTACACATAAAAAAATTTCGTTCAAATCGGTGTTAGATGAAGGAATTGAGCTACTAGGTTGAAATTTTATACCGGGTATTTAAGCTAGGCACCTCTCTGGAGCGTGAAAATAAGCTTTAAACAAAATCCACCAAAGAGTACTAATACTTTACTGATGTAATTTTTCAGTTTTTTTTTTTGATTTTCTCAAAATTTGCTCCAACGATTTTGATTAAAGTTCATGAATCAATTATTTTTTAGATGCTCCTTAAAATGTATATTCTCATTTTGCTCTCAAAATTGTTTGAAGGTCATAGTCTTGTACTTTATGGAAAAGATAAAGGAAATCGTTGCTAGGGTAACAAAATATAAATTTCACATCTTGAATTCTAATATATCGGCGGAAACTAAATATATCTCGACACGAAAAGTCTGGTGTGACAAACGCAGAACACAACTTTCGATTACCGAAGGCAAGAGAAAGTTGTGTGCTGTACGACAGTCACACCATATTTTTGGGGGCCTCAACATATATAGAGGTAAGAGTAAGTAAAAATTATTCTAAAACAAAACTCAAAAAAAAATCTAATCTCAATATTTATTTTATAATTAAAAAGTAAATGAATATTTAAATTCATCTCTTGTTAGATTTTTTTTTTGCAGAGTGTATTTTTATTTAATTTAATGGCTGGGGTGGGGGTTGTTAGATAAAGCATAAATTAACTCTTAATTATAATATGAGACAATAAGAGAGAATAAGGAAGACGATATTTCTCATCTTCATCTTTTGTCCCCCCCTTCCCCCCCCCAAACTCCTTTTAAGGAACAAATTTGATTATTTAAAAGCAACATAGAAAACTATAAATGTTGTTTAAAGATAAAGTTTTTTGAAATGAATAAATTTCCTTTTTCCCTTCATTTTAAGTCTATTGTGTGTTTTTAACTCTCCTTTCTTCTTATTCTTCATCTTTTTCCTTAATTTACAACGAAAGGAATGGAAAATGAACTTTCTTTTCTTT
Source organism: Euborellia annulipes (assembly GCA_023213315.1). NCBI lineage: Eukaryota > Metazoa > Arthropoda > Insecta > Dermaptera > Anisolabididae > Euborellia > Euborellia annulipes. The sequence goes on from JAKCPI010024698.1 coordinate 1,201, forward strand.
TCATTTCTTGCCTATTTTATTTTATTTTCTAAATATATATATATATATATGCATCCTCTTCTTCTTTTACTCAAATTTCTCAATTTGAATACTTTATAGTTTGAAAATTGCCAGTGCAATGAACATTTCATTGTCATGTTTAACTTTTTGATATAAATTTTTTTTTTTTTTTATCACAATAATAAATATCACTTTACAAAAGGCAATTCAGATCTTTTTTTTTTTTTTAACATAAATTCATTTCACGAATCTAAAATTGGTACTCTAACAAGTTAAATTAACAAAAGATAGATAGATGAGAATTTAGTTAAAGCAATAAAATTAAGCCTATAATAATGATTTTAGATTACATATAATCAACGGCGATGTCGGTACACCAACTTGGATTTTCTTTTTTTGATGAATATTTATTACTAGCGGCCAGGGAATCTGGCGGGCGAGTGGAATTGCCCTTTATGGGACCATAGATGCGAGGGAAGGTCGAGAATCGAGTACCTCAGTACACGAACTGGACACACTGAGCGTGCAGCGTTTAGCCTACCACCCCTCCTTACCCCTCCCGCTGTCGATATGCCAACGTCCCAACAACGCTCACCCGCCTGATTTCGTGGCCGAGAGTTAGATTTTTTTTCATTTTTATGAATGCCTGGAAGTTAGACAACCACATATAAATATTGATATCTTAGTTGCCTATCTTTTAGGCTTTTTTTAATGTTTCTTGGATTTGTTTTTACTTATTTATTATTTATTTATTTTTTTTTTTTAATTTGAATAATGTTTTTAATATGTCCATGATAACTGCACCGGAAGTTAGACCACCAAATATTGTTATCAAAGTTGCCTATCTTTAATGTAATTATATGTAAATATGTATAATATTAATACATTTTTATCTTTATGAATGCCTGCAAGATAGGCAACCGGATTTGTTTTTATTTATTTATTTATTTTGAATATGTCCATGATAACTGCCCTGGAATTTAGGCAACCACATATAAATATTGATATCTAAGTTGCCTATCTTTTAGACTTTTAATAATTATTTCTTTTTTTTTTTATTTGAATAATTATTTTTCCTTTTTTAGAAAAAGAGGTATGGTGAGGACATAAAAACCACGATGAAAAAGGAATTTCAATAATCAGGACTACGCCATTATTACTATTAATAATTATTTTAATATGTCCTAGATAACTGCCCCAGAAGAAGCTAGACCACCAAATAATTATATTTAAATCGCCTATCTTTAGTTGTAAAAATGTATAATATTAATAATACATTTTTCTCTTTATGAATGCCTGAAAGTTAGGCAACCACATATAAATATTGATATCTTAGTTGCCTATCTTATAGGCGTTTTTAATGTTCCTTGAATTTATTTATTATTTTTTCTTTTAAGTTTTTAATATTTTTTTGAGGTCATAGATTCCTTATTAAGGTTTACCTTAAAGTTAGTCTACTATTGGTAACATGCATGCATCATCAATAGTTATATACAATGTTTTCTGGCAAAGTCAACCCGTCGACGGGAGAAGACGAATATTATAAGGAAGAGATAGATAGATTTTGATTTCATTAAAATTACATATGAAAATAGAATTGATTTATTTTATCCCATCAACTATTTGTGAATTTTTATATCCCAAGAGAAGAAGAGGAAAAAAAAAATATTCAAAAATATTACGAAGCTTTGAGAATAACGAAAGCTGACAGGGATTCATATGTAAATCATATCTAAATGACGTCATTTATGGGAATGACAAGAGGCTGCTGCTGGTTTGAAGGTTCCATTAGCAAGGAACGTCCCTTCTCCTTAATTCATTTGCAGATAATCATCCCTCCCAAAGCAAGGCAAGCACCCTTTAAGGGCTCTGTCAAGTTCAGAAGGGCTGTTCAAAGAAAAATAGTACTCCCTTGTGCGTCTTTTCTGGCAGATGTCAAGATGCTCTCCTAAATGCCTTTGCACTGTCAAGACATCGTCATTTGTGTGTGTGTAATTACAATCCCCTTTTCTATATCGAATGAATTCCGACAATTTCATTTCAAATTCGGGATGCCGCCCGTGACGTCATAAGAAATTCATATGGAAATGCGCATTTTAAAGGGGTCCGTTTCTTAATAATTTAAAAATATAAAGAAAAGAAAATTGTGATGTCATAAGTTACTAAGGTAAACATGACCTAATGATAAAAGATGCATAAAAATACAAATTTTATCTCATGGTTGCCATGGTAACAAAATATAAATATTTTCCCATACTTGAAATTTAAATGTACCGTACTATCGACAACTAAATATATCTCGACACAAAAAAACTGGTGTCATAAGCACAAAACACAACTTTCGATTACCGAAGGTGCGACCAGTCACACCAATTTTTTTTTTCTTGAGCTAGAATTTATAGTTTCAATCAAATTGAATAAAAAAATAGTGAAAATTATTTTATCTAAAATGGATATATGAATCTTTTATTTTTTTTTTTTTTTTTTTTTGCAGGCAGTTCAAAATTTTATATAAAAGGTTATAAAATAATATTTAATAGAACGGATAATAAAATTTTTTTTTTTTGCACTTAAATATATGTATAATAAAATTCTCTTTTCACGCCTTTCTCATTTTTTTTTTTTTTTTTCAATTTATTAGCAAGAAAAAAAAAGAAAAATTCAATTTCCATTTTTGAAATTGATATTAGATTTATTTCTTATAATTTTTTTTTTTTTATTCTTTATCTATTAGAATTGGTAATTTTTTTTTTTTTTTTAGTTTTAAGATGACCACTATAAAAAAAATAATTAAATTTTAAACAAGTAAACTTTGAAATAAGTCAGGTTTACCTAATAATTTGTAAAATTCCTAAAATTTTGTAGATCTATTTATTTTTATTTTGTTCAGGATGATGCTGATCTTGGACAAATTAAATATAAAATGGTAAGTTAACATCACAAAGTAGAGACATTTAAATTAAAAACTAAACTGAATTAAATTAAAGTTGTTTGTTTAAGTAAGGATTTTAATATTTTACGATAAATATAGTATATATTGTATATTGGAATAATTCATATAGGAAATTGAAACTATACACTAGGTTATCGTTTCAAAATTATTTTATTGACTTTATAGGCATTTCGACGCTTGGTGTACTAATTACTAGAGAGTAATTAAAATAATTTTGAAACACTTCCTTCTTCAGTCATTAGTGGTCAGTACTGACAGGTTGTGATTACTCTGTGAATTAACTTTCATGGAAATAATACTGAGGTAGGTTCCCATCTCCTTTCTCAGAAGGAAGCATCTTAAATAGACTTGAATAATATTTTGCCATGAGGTGGATTTGTGGAGTTGCCTTCAACTCGGGATTATAAGCTTATTTGCTTTATTCCCTCGTCCAATATATAACCTGGTGTATAATTTCAATTCCCTATATTATCATGTTTCAACTAGTGCCTAGGATCGCCGGTATCGATCTATACTATATATTTAAAAAATGAAATGGGAAAAATGTATGTATGTATAAATAAATATGTTCTTTAGAAATGCACAATTTTCAATGAATCTATTTGAAATTAAGTACACATATTAACGTAGTAATAATATGAATCTCTTAAATATTTTAGAAAATTAATTATAATCAAATTTCTTCAATATGGGAACACAAAAACTAGAAGTTAGTTTGGAAATTAGAGAGGCAGTTAGTTGCTCTGTGAGTCAGCTTTCCAGGTATGCCAATAGGGCGATGTGGGAAGGGCTAGGCAGCAATTGAAAAAAGAAGAGAGCATGCATATGGCCGGCCCTTTAAACAGTCATAAATAGGCCCTTTTGTGCTGTGCCTAGTACCCTCGCTTGAACTCAAGATCCTTCCTTAACATCTTAACACTTGCATTGCAACAAAATTGGCAATAAACTTGCAAGGGGGTCCAGGGGGCGCAGCCGAAGGCTAGTTTACTATATAATTCAATTTATAGTATCAGCCCACTAAAAATGTCAATCAATAGTCAAGTTTATTTGATTTATATGCTCATATCTGATCATTTTTGTGTCATTTACCTTGCGTTATAAATTTCCTTTTTATGACAATTCCATTTTTTTTATTTACCACGCTTTTTTAACTTTGATTAAATCACTTCAGTTTTCTTTTAACTAAGTGAAATTGCATTTTTAATGTTTACTATCCTAAAGAATTCCTTAAAATAATGATAAATATACTGTTAAGGGGGTTCAGGAGCGACTTCTAAACGTACTTTAAAAAAAACTAGACTATTATAAGGAATTTTTCAATGCGGTATTTTTTTAAATGAATTAAATTCATAAGAGATTATTGGGACATCGAGCTATAATTGTTTTAATGACTTATTAAAAAATTATCGTAATTAATTTTTTTGTTATCAAGCAAATACAAAAAAACAATAATCTTTAATTTTTTTTTTTAAATTTAAAAATGAATTTATTGTTATTATTAATCACATATTAATTAAGAAATTTTTAAAATAAGCTTAGATTATTTATTTAAAAACCAACTGTCAAATTAGTTCAGCATTCTTGCAATAGATGGCAGGCTAGTCTAACAGCCGATCCCCTAATAGCCCATATCTGTCCTATATTTATATATTTTTATGCTTTTATAAAAGATACATAATATATAATAACATTTATAAAGTATTTATTTTTAAAAGATCAATGAAAATCAACCAAATGCATTAAATAATATTAGCTACCATTCTGACATCTCTTGGCAAATTTTTGAATTACTGGGCATACTTTTAATGACACACAACGCCATCTTATCGGGAAAAACATGCGTAACACTTTCGGTCAACAAACAATTAATTATTTTTAATTTTATCTCAAAAAAAAAAAAAAAAAAAAAAAAAAAACGTTACTCACTCAATAAACTTATTATTCAAATTCCATTATTTTTTATTGGGTTTATTTTCAATTAGAATAAAAAAAAAAAAAATAAGCATTTTTTCCCACACCCCTTAGGGCGGTAAAACGAATTATAAACCCTATAGATAGATATGTAGATTTGCGCAACGCGGTAGACCTACTAATTTTATTGATTGCCTATTAACTAAAAGCTTTTAGCTTTTAAAATGCAAATAAGGACAATATAGGCGAATGAACTTCTCTCTAACCATCGACATGCCATCATGACACCTTTACTAATCTCACTGGAAAATCAATGTATTTTTTTTTATTTATGTATTTTTAGATATTTTTTTATATTTGAATGTTATTTTTAATTTATTTCATTACCTGGAGAATATTTTATCTTATTATACGAGTATAATAAAAAATATGATATCTGGTTTAATTTTAGATTTGGTGTCAATTTAATGATTTTTCAATCAGCATTAATTTTAAATAGAATGAAATTCATACATTCATAGTGACAGATTCATTATCAGACTTGATATTTTTCACTTTTAATTAAAAACTCTCTCTAATCAATATGATGGCGGTGTTTTTGGCGGATTTCCATCTTTCTAGTATCAAGTGTCTCTGTTAGAAAGTGATATTGAATAATTGTTGTGTGTGCTAAACTTGGAATTTGTAAACAGCCTTAATTTAGGAGTTTTCAAGGAATGATTACAAATCAGGAGGTTTACTTTGTAACATCTCTTAGCTGTTTCCCTTTCTGTTGACCTATTTTTTTTAAAGATTATTATTAAAGACCAGACAAAAAAAACATAAAAATATTTTTAAAAAAAGCATAAAAATCTTGAATAAAAAGTTGTTCAATAAGCATAAAATTAAAAAAAAAGCATCTCATAAACAACTTCTACTCACACCAATGGCGGATACAAAGAGGGGGGGGTAAAGGATGTAATTAATTTTTATATAAAATTTAAAAAATTAATACTTAAAAATTTTATTTGTATATACTGTATATTATGGTAAACAAGTAGAGAATGCAACATTAAATTACCCAAAGTGTGCGGCCAGTCCCACCAGATTACCTCCTCCCCTGCGAGGATTCGCCGCAGACGAGCCCGAGCTAGAGTAGGGATCCAGGGGGCCCGAGCCAGGGAGGGAAGCCCGAGCTAGAGTAGGAAGATCCAGGGAGGCCCGAGCTGGAGTAGGAAAGGCGCGATTTGCACAGTTGTCAAAGGATTTGCTTTTATTGAACGTTTTTGCTTCATGTTTTGAATTATTTTTAAAAATTATATAAATATTCGGAAAATAAGTTCAAATAAACACGAAGAGAAAAAAAACATGAAAACTCAAAATAAGCATAAAAAAAAGCAATCTCAATACACTTAGTTTTTTGTATTTCGTGCAGAAATTAAATATCTAATGGTTCCTTATAAAATTCAGCAAAAAGCATTTTGCTTAAAATCCGGTCTCTAATTATTATTATATATATAAATTAATTCATTTCACCCCTCCTGTAGTCTGGGGTGTCAATTTTCCTCCTCAAAAGTGCGATTAAATTATAAGATATTGTTTATAAAATATAAAATAAACCTGTTAATTTATCATCAGGCCGATTTGATAACTTTCAAACATAAACTCCTAAATTTTAGAAATTTGTTAAATTGTTTTCAATATCTTCTAATTGAATCACAATTTTGAGGGGAAATCTAGTTCATAGTAATTTCTCATTTATCTCAAAGAGAGGTGCTTATGACTACCTCGAGTTACCCGAACGAAGACTTAACATATAAACTCTGATTCTCCAACTTTCATTAAGCAATAGGCTGATTTATTTCCGTCTCAGCCGTATTTTTATTTTCATTATACCTCTTAAAAGACCTGGAAGAAAAAGAAGAATGAATTACTTACTAATTGAAATAATGTTATTTTCAAATATTTTAATACAAGAAAATAATTGCTAAAAGTAAAGGTAAATGAGATTACCTTAATAAGGAATCAATGAGGCATGAAGAAACACAAAAACAAGACATTAGTATTTTTGTTTAAAAAAAATAATGTTTCTGTCACCCAAAGCGTTTTTAATTTAAAAAAAAAAAAAGAAAATTTATTTTATATTGTGACCACACCTCTTGACTTTAATGGTTAAATAATAATAAATAAATCAGAGTTTAAAAAAAGGGCTTTTTGCTTGCTAGAGGTTAGAATATGAATTGTATGTGGGGAGGGTTGACTATTCCGATTGTAATTCAACACCCCTAGAGAGGATATAGGCAGGAAACTGAATCCTTTGAGAGGGGAGGAGGTTATAAAGCTATACTTCACCCCAACCTAGTCAGAGTACAAATTTACTCCAAGATATAAATTAACTAGAACATTTATTTCACTGACCGCCGCCTTTTCGGTGATAAATTATATCACGATATATATTTTATTATATAGGTGTACTTTAAAAAAAAAAAAAAAAATTCACTTGGTTCAATTCAATAAAAAAAAAAGAAAATTCAACTCTTGTTATTTTAACATATGACATAAAATGATTAAGTATTATGAAAAAAAAAAAAAAAAAATTTTTCTTCTTTTCTCAATTGAATTGAAATATGTGTTTGGAATTTTAATATTAGTGATTTTTTGAAAAGAGGTATTAACGTGGAGGGTTGACATAAATAAGAGATGATTTATAAGTATTGTATTGTAAACCCTATAAATTTTATGAAGCTTATTGGAATTGTAAACATCCTCTATAATTAGAAATATGAATTTAACTAAATAATTCGATTCGAATTTTCTTCTTCATCAGGGGTTCCTCAGGGCTCCAACCCACTGATCAACGATGTTGTCACTTGCCTTACGAATTCTCAATGTCTCCTATTTGCAGACGATTGAATATATCAAAGTGTCAAACGATCTCATTTACCAGGAGAAGGGTGGGTATTTCTTTTGATTATGAGATCAATGGCTGTCCTCTCCTTAAGGTAAGGGACTTAGGAATATCTACCTTGATTCAGAATTGAGATTCAGGAAACATTTCGAGGTCACCGAAAATACATGTCTCAAGAGACTTGGACTAATTAGAAGAGTTTCTCTGTATATTAAAGTCCAGGATGCACTCAAAACCTGGTGAGGAGTGTTATTGAGTATGGTTGTCTCATTTGAAGTGGTCACTTAGTGACTCAATTGAAAAAATTCAGAAGAGGTTCCTATTCTGCCGGACATTTGGGTTCTACACATGTAAGGTATGATCATCTTTTGGCTCTAAACCAACTTGAGTCACTCGCGGAGAGGAGGAAAAAAATATCCACGGGAAGCTGAATGGTCATATTGATGACATCAATACGTTGGGGAAGATAGGGTTAGTTGTACCTGTATATTCGCGGAGGTATGGTCCTCTTTTCAGTGTGAATTTGGGAGTCCGTTCGCCGATCTCAACGATTCTGAGACTCGGCGTGGACTGGATTGAAAAAAAAAAAATATAAATCAGGATCTCCAGCCTTTCTGGGGCATAGGCTAATAACTAATTCAAATATATAAATCTTGAAAATATTTAACTACACCGGAACCCCACGTCTTTGCTGCTTACACTAGTGTGTTAGAGCAGACCCAGATGTCTGTCTGTCCATCTACTTTTTTTTTTTTTTTTGTTTTTTATAAAACATTAATTCCTACTTTGTTTTTCTCATACCACTTTGTTTAGATTAGGAAAATTATATATAAAATGAAATATATAATGTAATTGAAAGAAAGAAAGAATTTGTATACTGTATAAGTATGTACCTGATCAAGACAAAACTGCAAAGAATTGTATTATTTATACTAAAGCTAAGCAACAATGCTTTTTTTCACGTTCTGTAAAATATCTTAAAAGAGCTAATGGAGATAAACAGCTTTGGCACATAATAAAAATCTTATCTTATCGGTTTAAAAAGTGACACAAGTGAAAAATTTTTCTTTAAAGTTTTTCACTTTGTTAGTAACTTACACGACTAACTGTGTGTGAGTTTTATTGGTGTAGGTAGAGGGTCCGGTGGCCTATGCCCCGGAAAGGCTAGAGATCCTGGGTTCGATTCCCGGAGGCCTCGCCAATAATAAACACTCACAGCTTTGTTAGAAATAAATAATTTGTTTATAAGTTTCGTGGTGAAATGTATTTTTATTGTCATCAACAAGTGTTTTAAAATATTACTGTTTTCTTATATGGAAACTAAATATATCTCGACTCACTAAATTCTGGTGTGGCAAGCACTGAACTTTCGATTACCGAAAGTAAGAGAAAGTTGTGTGCGATGCGACCCCTCACGCCAGATTTTTTTCTTTATTCAGTCATTGAATACACAATGTATTACATTTTTTTAAAAGATTAGGATTACCTATTTATTTTATAAATGCAAAATGCTGTAATTATTAAAATAGGAATAAAAAAATTAAAAAAAAAAGTAAATTACCTATATTCTATTCCTTTTATGTCAATCAAAAATATCAATCACATAACTAATATTAAAATACTAAATAGAAACTCAAATGGAGAATTTTTTTTTATTTAATTATGTTAACATGAAATGATTTTTTTTTTATTCGACTTTTGTTAGTTCAGAAACTCCGAACGTGACCTCATTATAATCTGTTTTTTTTTCGGAGCATTCCCATCCAGAATAAATTTCCTGCCACACTTCTTAACCAAAGATCAACGACTAAAAAAGTGTGAATTGACAAACTATTAATAAAAATAAAGTGGAAAGAAAATATTATTAGGGAGAGTGTTAAACTAAGAATAATAAAAATTTATCATAACTACCAAAATTTTTCTATTCAAGAAGTAAACCAAATAAATAGGTAAATTTAGTAAACTAATTCTCTAGTTTCCATTCAAGAACTACTGTAAACAAAATAAATTTATTACAAAATGCATAGAGGCAGGCACCAGTCCTCGGTGGCTAGATCCAACAAATAAAACAAAAGGAAAAAAAATAGAAATTTATGCTCATTAACAATCAACATGTACAGTACATGCTTTTCCATCGAAAGAAATAAAAAAAACTATACAAATTCGCACAAGCACTAACACTAATATCCCGCCATTAATTAAAACTGCAATAGACATCCAGAATCTCGAATTTCGTATCCAAAAGACATCGATTGCGCCTAAATTTGGAATTAACCCGAGAGACTCCTTCAACAACCTCAGCTTCCACCTAGACAACTACCAACCAAACGACAATAGTACAGAGTTAAAGATGTATACGGATGGGTCAAAAGCGGAGGGAAGAGTAGGCTGTGCAATATTTGAGTCTGATGCAAAATATTGTAAACTATATAAACTTCCTTCATCCTTGTCGATATTCACTGCAGAGTCTATAGCCATTCGTCAAGCCCTTGCTTTTATAGTTGAGTCCAAAGTACCCGTCAGCCACATCATCTCAGACAGCAAATCAGCACTCTTAGCCATCCAAACTGCCTCAAAGGGGGGTAAAATAGGAATATTACAGAAACAAATATTGACATTATGTAAAATAGCTGATGAACAATCTCAAATGATCTCAATGCACTGGACTAAAAGCCACGATAACAACCAAGGCAATGCTATAGCAGATTGGATGGCCAAAAGAGCAAGCCAGTCAGGACCCTCACTGAATGAACCCACTCCATGGTATGATGCCTTTGCCATTATGAGGAAAAAAATAGGGGTTCAATGGCTCAACAACTGGGCCTATACAGCGCTTACAAAAGGTCAAACACTTCACCAACTAAAGCCAACCCCTTCAATACCATGGTTTCAGAGTACACCCAACTTAAATAGAAAGGACATTGTAATATTTAACCGCTTAAGGATAAACCATACTAGAAGCCCAGCACATCTCCATAGATTTTCCATAGCTCCATCCTCTGCGTGTGAATGCGGATGCCCAGTAGCAGATCCGGAACACCTACTCCTACAGTGCCGACGATTCAAAGCCCAGAGATCAACATATTACAGGACAATCCAACCCAACTTCCGAGACCCTCCTACATATCAAGACATTATCAAAAAACCCATAGAGAAAATAGTAGCAGCCACAGCAAGGTTTTTTCAAGAAGCACAAATCAACATTTAAAATAGCCACATTTCATCCATAGCGCGCCATAGACTTAACTTTTTCATATCATGTTGGCTTATAAAATGTTTCTTTGAATTGTGTTTTTTCTTATGATATTATTTTATAATGTTTCTTTGAATTGTTTTTTCTTATGATATTATTTTAGAAATTTTTTTTTGAATTGTGTTTTTCTTATCATATTATTTTATAATGTTTCTTTGAATTGTTCTTTCTTATGATATTATTTTAGAATGTTTTTTTGAATTGTGTTTTTCTTATCATATTATTTTATAATGTTTCTTTGAATTGTTCTTTCTTACCATAGTAGTTTTAAGGCTTATTTTTATTATTGTATTAATATTGTATTGTTTATATTATTTTGATATATGTATATTTTGTAAAAATTTTTAGCCCAATGGCAGTTAGCTAGACGGGCAGAATAAAAAAAAAAAAAAAAAAAA
>JAKCPI010024699.1:0-10771 GCA_023213315.1 Euborellia annulipes
AAAAAATCTGGTGTGACTGTCGCACAGCACACAACTTTCTCTTACCTTCGGTAATCAAAAGTTGTGTTATGTGCTTGTCACACCAGATTTTTCGTGTCGACATATATTTAGTTTCCGCCGATATATTAAAATTCAAGATGTAAAATTTATAAGTATGGGAAAATATTTATATTTTGTTACCATGGCAACCATTTCTCCTATATTTTTCTATGAAGCACAAGAGTAAAGTGTGCTTCAAACAATTTTGAGGAGCAAAACGAGAATATACATTTGAAAGAGCATCTAAAAAATAATTGATTTTGAATTTTAATCAAAATCGTTAGAGCGAATTTTAAGAAAATTGAAAAAACTGAAAAATTACATCAGTCAAAGTACTAGTACTCTTTGGCCGATTTTGATTAAAAGCATTTTCCGGTCCCGAGGGCTGGCTAACTTAAATATAAAATTTCAACTTTTTTCAATTCCTTCATGCTTAAAATTGAACACACCCACCCACCCACCCCACCCACAGACAGACCATGTCATGAAAATCACTTTTTTGGATTCAGGGGACCTCAAAACGTAAAGATCCATCAAAATCTCGACATCGAATTTTTGACATGAAACCAATACTTTCTCTCTATATATATATTACATATATAGGTAAGAGAAAGTAAAATTGCTGTTTTTTTAACTGAAATTTCCGAAATTCGATTAAAAAATATCAAACGGTCTAACTATAATTGTAAAAAAAATTGATAAAGGGCCTAACTTGTAATTTTGCAATTTGTTGTGGAATCCTTTGTTGTTTACATTGTTCCTGTTAACTCCATTTTTATAGGATATTCATATTATATTGATGTATCATCAGCATTTATTTTTATAACAATATCCGTATATGACAAGCTATATCCATCTAAGCCTATGACTTCTATATGTCTGATGCCGAGCGCGATGAGCGTTCGAAACGTCGAAGAGAAAATTAAAAAAAAAATTTGTTTTTTTGTGTTGCCTGCCTAAGTATCATCCCTTGAATACATTCACATCAGCCATATCCAGTCTATAATCACTACAAAGAGTACTAGTACTTTACTGATGTACTTTTTCAGTTTTTTTTCGTGATTTTCTTGAAATTCGTTCCAACGATTGTGATTAAAATTCATAAATCAATTATTTTTTAGATGCCTTTTAAAATGGTATATTCTCATTTTGCCATTGAAATCTTCTGAAGCACACGTTACTCTTGTACTTCATCGAGAAGTTAGGAGAAATGGTTGCTATGGTAACAAAAATATAAATATTTTCCAATATCTAAAGTGGGATTTTACATCATACATATATCGGCGGAAACTAAATATATGTGAACACAAAAAATCTGGTGTGACAAGCATAAAACATAACTTTAGATTACCAAAGGCAAATTGAAAGTTGTGTGCTGTGCTGTCATCACACCAGATTTTTTTTTGTTATGCCTCCAGTATATTAATATTCTTTTTTCATTTATATAATTGTATAGCATTTCATTTCATTTATATTATGATGAAGTAATTAATTTGTTGGTCACATCGAGATGAATAAAACAAGCCTAATTTGCATATATGTAAAATTATTCTTTGAAGCAGAATAAATAGCTCTTGTTTATTGTATAAAATATTGAGTGCATTTTGATTTTAATCTTAATAATCTAATAAAATGCAACGATAAACCCTCAACTCTGAATTGCATTTTATAAACGATAACATCTTGAAGAAAATATATATAGACCTATATATTGTACCGTGCTCCTTTTTATTTTATATTTATTTTTTTTTAAATAAAACAGTGTGTATGTGTTGTTGTATTGCACAGTGTTCACTCACCAGTTTATTTTCCCCAGGTTTTCTGATAAATTTTAGCTTTATTAAATTCCAGTTTTCTTATTTATTGAAAATTAATTAAATAAAGTTTTTGTTATATATCATACAATTCAATTGTTATTGATTGTTTTATATTCATTATTAAAATTATTAATTGTTTAATTGTTTTTAATTTGTTTATAATTATTATTAATTTATTTTAAGTTATTTTTTTGTTTTAATTAATTTTTAATTCATTTAGTTTTTTGGATTAATATTTATTTTATAAATTAATTAGTTTTATGGACAATTATCCCAAATTGAGAATCACAATATGTATGTAAAAATTTGTAGCTTCTCGCTCCTCTTGAGTCCTTTTATACATTTAGATTTATTTTATTATTATTTATTTAATTTGTATTCATTTTAATTATTTTTTAGATTTCATATTTCACTTCTCACTTTTCATTATTAATTTTATTTATTTTCATTTTATCATAATTCTTTATTCACTTTTCTCCATAACCGTAGGCGCCGGAACTGGGGGGGGGGCAAGGGTACATTGCCCCCCTGGAATCCCTCTAGGAGGGGGGCAGGGGGGGGCAAAATTTCTTCTTTTATTTCATTTATTTTTAAAAATGATATATTTTTACTTTTGAAAAATAAAATCTTCTAAATTAAAAAAAATTAAAAGAGTAAGAAATTCATATTTTTCCAAATTTTTTTTCAAAAATTTTTGATAAAATCACTACCAAATTTTTTAAAATTTTTAATTTTATTAAAATTGTGATTTTATTTAAAATTTTTAAAGTTTTATAGTAGATTTGTTTTTGTTTTATACTATTTGAACATATTAAATTATTTTAATTTTCTAAAAAAAAAATTTTGCCCCCCTGATTCAAATTCGTTCCCGGCGCCCCTGTCCATAACTCTTTGTGTATTTGTGTGTGTGTTCTCAATTAGATTTTTTAGCCGCCTAACTAATTTTACTTTCTCTTACCTATGTATATATGTAATATATATATAGAGAGAAAGTATTGGATTCATGTCAAAAATTCGATGTCGAGATTTTGATGGATATACACGTTTTTGAGGTCCCCTGAATCTAAGAAAGTGGTTTTTGCGACATGGTCTGTCTGTGTGTCTGTGTGTGTGTGTGTGTGTGTGTCTGTGTGTGTGTGTGTGTGTGTTCAATTTTAAGCATGAAGGAATTGAGCTATGAGGCTGAAATTTTATATTTAAGTTAAACACCCTCTGGGACCGGAAAAATAGCTTTTAATCAAAATCGGCCAAAGAGTACTAGTACTTTACTGATGCACTTTTTCAGTTTTTTCGATTTTCTCAAAATTTGCTCCAACGATTTTGATTAAAATTCAAAAATCAATTATTTTTTAGATGCTCTTTCAAATGTATATTCCTCGTTTTGCCCCTCAAATTGTTTGAAGCACACTTTACTCTTGTGCTTCATAGGAAAGATAGGAGAAATGGTTGCCATGGTAACAAAATATAAATATTTTCCCATACTTATAAATTTTACATCTGAATTCAAATATTCCCTACTGCCGGGAACTAAATACATAGTCGACACAAAAAATCTGAGTGTGAGCAAGCACAGTACACAACTTTCGATTACCGGAAGGTAAGAGAAAGTTGTGTGCTGTGCGCCAGTGACACCAGATTTTTTATAATTATTTTACTTTTTTATAATTATTTATTTTATTTTATTTTTATTTTATTATTATTTAAAGTTTTTAATTGTTTTATTTCATTTATTTGATTTTTAATCAGGTTTAATTTTAATTAATAATAATTTTAATTTTTATGTTAAATAGTTCATTGTTCATAATTTGTGCACAAAATTAACTATAAGTTTATTTAATTAATGTCATTGTTTATGTTTGTATTTTAATTGTTATTTAATTAATTCGAGAGAGAGAGGGAGAGAGAGGGGAGGTGTTGTTGTTGTTGTTCATCTTAAATTGTTCGTGGCGGAGGCCCCTTGGATGGTCAGAACGTTCGAACAATGAGCGTCCTCTGTTGTCCATTGACGTCCAGTGATTGTTGTTAATTGGGTCCGTCTTCAGGTGATAGATTAATAGATGCTGCCTCACCTCTCTTCGGATTAAAAATTAGTGGATGGCTGGTTCACGGCACAATACAATTCATCTTCATTTTACAATATTTTATGATAATAAATTCTTTCTCGGGTAAAAAGAAATTCAAATTATAATCAACAAACTGCTCTTCTTGAAAAGAAAGTTTTTTTTTTTATTTCGAAGAAAGTAAAACGAGATGTAAGGTTTATAATTTCGTTTTAATTAAACTATCTGTTGTAGCCTAACAACGAACAAACAACCTTTGTCTCTCTCTCTCTCTCTCTCTCTCTGATTATTTAAAATTTAGGACCCTCAATCCTCTCTCTACCTTTTTTAGAAATAAATTATTTCTGCATATTTATTATTTATATTGTTTAATAATAATTAATTTTCTTTATGTTTCCCTTTTGCTAGTTTAAACATGACTAAATTCTTAACGAAGATGATATCCCTTCAAATAACTGAAATTTGTTTGTGGTTTATATAATAAAACTTGATATTTGTTGGAAATACATTTTCGATGTTTTGAATTATTAAAATTTTTGTTTTATAAAAATTTAATCCTGTATTTGCTAAGATTTTAATTTTATAAGGTAAACATGGCAAGACTCTGGTGAGACTGGTCACAATTTTCTCTACCTTCGGTAATCAAAAGTTGTGTTCTGTGCTTGTCACACCAGATATTTTGTGTTGACATATATTTAGTTTCCGCCGATATATTAAAATTTTTTTTTTTTTTTTTTTTTAAAAAAACATTCACACTTTTTTCTCATTCACACTCACACTCACACACACATTCACACTGTCTTTTCGGCAGCTCAGGCCATATAAGACATTTACGATAACCGTTATTTATGAATTTATATATATTAGGGTCCAGGCATTTTTATATATATTAAAATTCAAAATGTAAAATTTATAAGTATGGGAAAATATTTATATTTTGTTACCATGGCAACCATTTCTCCTATCTTTCCTATGAAGTACAAGAGTAAAGTGGTCTTCAGAAGATTTCAATGACAAAATGAGAATATACATTTTAAAAAGCATCTAAAAAATAATTGATTTTTGAATTTTAAACAAAATCGTTTTAGCTAATTTTGATTAAATCGAAAAAAACTGAAAAATTACATCAATAAAGTAATAGTACTTTTTGGTCGATTTTATTCAAAAGCTTCGTGTCACGTTCCTGGAGGATACCCAACTTAAATATAAAATGTCAAACTCCTAGCTCTTTTCGTTATTGAGATATTTTGTTCACAGACAGACCATGTTTCAAAAACAACTTTTTTTGGATTCAAGGGACCTCAAACGTGTATATCCATCAAAATCTCAAATTTTTGACATGCATCCCAATACTTTCTCTCTATATATATTCATATTGTACTGAAATTTGAAT
Organism: Euborellia annulipes; assembly: GCA_023213315.1. Lineage (NCBI taxonomy): Eukaryota > Metazoa > Arthropoda > Insecta > Dermaptera > Anisolabididae > Euborellia > Euborellia annulipes. The sequence continues at coordinate 5,310 of JAKCPI010024699.1, forward strand.
ATTTCTGTGTTTATTTTCACTATCTTCATATTTTTTTAAGAGGTGGAGCTTTGAAAAAATCTTAAAAATTCAAAATTAGAGCCACTTTAAAGCAAATGTTTTTATTAAAATTTATTTTTCTCTCTATCTCTAAAACTATGCGTTAGGAACTTCTACTGATGGCCTTTTTTGAATTTTTACATTTCACCACTCCATCTTTTAAAAATATGAAGATAATTTTAATAAACTTGCAAGCTCAAATTTCAGTACAATATAATTATATATAGAGAGAAAGTATTTAGGATACGTAATCAAAAATTCGAGATTTTTGATGGACCCCCCTTGAAAAAAAAAGATGTTTTGGAAGTATGATCTAATCCCTGAACAAATATCTCAATAACGAAAAAACTAGGAGTTTTTATTTTATATTTAAGTTGAGTATCCCTCAGAACCAACTTTTTAGATAAAATCGACCCAAAAGTAATATTACTTTATTGATGTAATTTTTCAGTTTTTCGATTGGAGGAAAATTAGCTAAAATTTATTTGTTTAAAATTCAAAAATCTAGCCCAAATGTATATTCAAAATGAGGGTACTTTACTCTTGTACTTCATAGAAAAGATTTAAAAAATTTTTGCCATGAGTAACTAAAAATATAAATAACATACATATAAATTTTTACATTTTTGAATTTTAATATATATAAAAATATTTTTTTTTTTGGATTTAATATATATAAATTCATAAATAACGGTTATCATAAACGAAATATATAAAAAGATGATGAAAAAAAACTAAATGAATGTGTGAAAACCCAATGAAAAAAAAAATGTGAATGTTTTTCAAAAAAAAAAAAAAAAAAGTTTTCATTCGGCGGAAATAAATAATATGTAAGCTTCAAAATCTCTAAGTGTGACAAGCACAGAACACAACTTTTGATTACCGAAGGTAGAAGAAAATTGTGACCAGTCTCACCAGAGTCTTGCCATGTTTACCTTATAAAATTAAAATCTTAGCAAACTTTACAGGATTAAATTTTCATAAAACAAAAATTTAATAATTCAAAACATCGAAAATGTATTTCCAACAAATATCAAGATTTTATTATATAAACCACAAACAGATTTGAGTTATTTGAAGGGATATCATCTTCGTTAAGAATTTAGTCATGTTTAAACTTGCAAAAGGGAAACATAAAAGAAAAATTAATTATTATTAAACAATATAAATAATAAATATGCAGAAATAATTTATTTCAAAAAAGGTAAGAGAAGGATTGAGGGTCATAAATTTTAAATAATCAGAGAGAGAGAGAGAGAGAGAGAGCAAAGGTTGTTTGTTCGTTGTTAGGCTACAACAGATAGTTTAATTAAAACGAAATTATAAACCTTATCTCGCGTTTTACACTTTTTCTTCGGAAATAAAAAAAAAAAACTTTCTTTCAAGAAGAGCAGCTGGTTGATTATAATTTGAATTTCTTTTTACCCGAGAAAGAATTTATTATCATAAAATATTGTAAAATGAAGATGAATTGTATTGTGCCGTGAACCAGCCATCCACTCATTTTTAATCCGAAGAGAGTGTGAGGCAGCATCTATTAATCTATCACCTGGAGACGGACCCAATTAACAACAATCACTGGACGTCAATGGACAACAGAGGACGCTCATTGTTCGAACGTTCTGACCATCCAAGGCCTCCGCCACGAACAATTTAAGTGAACAACAACAACAACCCCCCTCCTCTCCCTCCCTCTCTCGAATTAATTAATAACAATTAAAATACAAACATAAACAATGACATTAATTAAATAAACTTATAGTTAATTTTGTGCACAAATTATGAACAATGAACTATTTAACATAAAAATTAAAATTATTATTAATTAAAATTAAACCTGATTAAAAATCAAATAAATGAAATAGAAACAATTAAAAACTTTAAATAATAATAAAATAAAAATAAAATAAAATAAATAATTATAAAAAATAAAATAATTATAAAAAATCTGGTGTGACTGGCGCACAGCACACAACTCTCTCTTACCCTCGGTAATCGAAAGTTGTGTACTGTGCTTGTCACACCAGATTTTTTGTGTCGACATGTATTTAGTTCCCGGCAGTAGGGGAATATTTGAATTCAGATGTAAAATTTATAAGTATGGGAAAATATTTATATTTTGTTACCATGGCAACCATTTCTCCTATCTTTCCTATGAAGCACAAGAGTAAAGTGTGCTTCAAACAATTTTGAGGGCAAAACGAGAATATACATTTGAAAGAGCATCTAAAAAATAATTGATTTTTGAATTTTAATCAAAATCGTTGGAGCAAATTTTGAGAAAATCGAAAAAAACTGAAAAAGTGCATCAGTAAAGTACTAGTACTCTTTGGCCGATTTTGATTAAAAGCTTATTTTTCCGGTCCCGGAGGGTGTTTAACTTAAATATAAAATTTCAGCCTCATAGCTCAATTCCTTCATGCTTAAAATTGAACACACACACACACACACAGACACACACACACACACACACACAGACACACAGACAGACCATGTCGCAAAAACCACTTTTTTAGATTCAGGGGACCTCAAAACGTGTATATCCATCAAAATCTCGACATCGAATTTTTGACATGAATCCAATACTTTCTCTCTATATATATATTACATATATACATAGGTAAGAGAAAGTAAAATTAGTTAGGCGGCTAAAAATCTAATTGAGAACACACACACACAAATACACAAAGAGTTATGGACAGGGGCGCCGGAACGAATTTGAATCAGGGGGGGGCAAAAATTTTTTTTTAGAAAATTAAAATAATTTAATATGTTCAAATAGTATAAAACAAAAACAAATCTACTATAAAACTTTAAAAATTTTAAATAAAATCTCAATTTTAATAAAATTAAAATTTTAAAAAATTTGGTAGTGATTTTATCAAAAATTTTTGGAAAAAAATTTGGAAAAATATGAATTTCTTACTCTTTTAATTTTTTTTAATTTAGAAGATTTTATTTTTCAAAAGTAAAAAATATATCATTTTTAAAAATAAATGAAATAAAAAGAAGAAATTTTGCCCCCCCTGCCCCCTCCTAGAGGATTCCAGGGGGGGCAATGTACCCTTGCCCCCCCAGTTCCGGCGCCTATGGTTATGGAGAAAAGTGAATAAAGAATTATGATAAAATGAAAATAAATAAAATTAATAATGAAAAGTGAGAAGTGAAATATGAAATCTAAAAAATAATTAAAATGAATACAAATTAAATAAATAATAATAAAATAAATCTAAATGTATAAAAAGGACTCAAGAGGAGCGAGAAGCTACAAATTTTTACATACATATTGTGATTCTCAATTTGGGATAATTGTCCATAAAACTAATTAATTTATAAAATAAATATTAATCCAAAAACTAAATGAATTAAAAATAATTAAAACAAAAAAATAACTTAAAATAAATTAATAATAATTATAAACTAATTAAAAACAATTAAACAATTAATAATTTTAATAATGAATATAAAAACAATCAATAACAATTGAATTGTATGATATATAACAAAAACTTTATTTAATTAATTTTCAATAAATAAGAAAACTGGAATTTAATAAAGCTAAAATTTATCAGAAAACCTGGGGAAAATAAACTGGTGAGTGAACACTGTGCAATACAACAACACATACACACTGTTTTATTTAAAAAAAAAAATATATAAAATAAAAAGGAGCACGGTACAATATATAGGTCTATATATATTTTCTTCAAGATGTTATCGTTTATAAAATGCAATTCAGAGTTGAGTTTATCGTTGCATTTTATTAGATTATTAAGATTAAAATCAAAATGCACTCAATATTTTATACAATAAACAAGAGCTATTTATTCTGCTTCAAAGAATAATTTTACATATATGCAAATTAGGCTTGTTTTATTCATTTCGATGTGACCAACAAATTAATTACTTCATCATAATATAAATGAAATGAAATGCTATACAATTATATAAATGAAAAAAAGAATATTAATATACTGGAGGCATAACAAAAAAAATCTGGTGTGATGACAGCACAGCACACAACTTTCAATTTGCCTTTGGTAATCTAAAGTTATGTTCTATGCTTGTCACACCAGATTTTTTGTGTTCACATATATTTAGTTTCCGCCGATATATGTATGATGTAAAATTTATAGATATTGGAAAATATTTATATTTTGTTACCATAGCAACCATTTCTCCTAACTTCTCGATGAAGTACAAGAGTAACGTGTGCTTCAGAAGATTTCAATGGCAAAATGAGAATATACATTTTAAAAAGCATCTAAAAAATAATTGATTTATGAATTTTAATCACAATCGTTGGAACGAATTTTGAGAAAATCGAAAAAAACTGAAAAAGTACATCAGTAAAGTACTAGTACTCTTTGTAGTGATTATAACTGGATATGGCTGATGTGAATGTATTCAAGGGATGATAATTAGGCAGGCAACACAAAAAAACAAATTTTTTTTAATTTTCTCTTTCGACGTTTCGAACGCTCATCGCGCTCATCATCAGGACATATAGAAGTCATAGGCTTAGATGGATATAGCTTGTCATATACGGATATTGTTATAAAAATAAATGCTGATGATACATCAATATAATATAGAGTATCTATAAAAATTTTAACAACTGTAAACAACAAAGGATTCCACAACAAATTGCAAAATTACAAGTTAGGCCCTTTATCAATTTTTTTTACAATTATAGTTAGGCGTTTGCTATTTTTTTAACCGAATTTCGGAAATTTCAGTTGAAAAAACAGCAATTTTACTTTCTCTTACCTATGTATATATGTAATATATATATAGAGAGAAAGTATTGGTTTCATGTCAAAAATTCGATGTCGAGATTTTGATGGATCTTTACGTTTTTGAGGTCCCCTGAATCCAAAAAAAGGTGATTTTTCGCGACATGGTCTGTCTGTGGGTTGGGTGGGTGGGTGGGTGTGTTCAATTTTTTAAGCATGGAAGGAATTGAGCTAGAGAAGTTGAAATTTTATATTTAAGTTAGGCAGCCCTCGGGACCGGAAAAATAAGCTTTTAATCAAAATCGGCCAAGAGAGTATTAGTACTTTACTGATGTACTTTTTCAGTTTTTTTCAATTTTCTTAAAATTCGCTCTAACGATTTTGATTAAAATTCAAAAATCAATTATTTTTTTTAAGATGCTCTTTCAAATCGCATATTCTCGTTTTGCCCTCAAAATTGTTTGAAGCACACTTTACTCTTGTGCTTCATAGAAAATATAAGAAAATGGTTGCCATGGTAACAAAATATAAATATTTCAACCTTCTCATTTTACATCTTGAATTTTAATATATCGGCGGAAACTAAATATATGTCGACACGAAAAATCTGGTGTGACAAGCACATAACACAACTTTGATTACCGAAGGTTAGAGAAAGTTGTGTGCTGTGCGACAGTCACACCAGAT
>JAKCPI010024700.1:0-11137 GCA_023213315.1 Euborellia annulipes
TACAGAATACAACTTTAAATTTCAGAAAATAAAAGAAAGTAGTGTGCTCTGCGACTAGTCACACCAGTACACCCTCTTCCCGAAAAACTCCTCCCGATCTGTCCTTGGCCACTTGCAATTTCACTCGTTTGAAATATACTTCACGTTGTAGCAATAGGTTTCACTTCATATTCGTAACATCCAGTTAATAGAAGTTTTAGTTTTGGAGTGGGGGGGGGGGGGGTTCCTCAGATTTTTGCCCCCCCCTCCCTCCTATCAAACAGAAATTTTAGCAATAAATAGAAATAAATGAAAGACATCCATTTTTTTTTAATAATTGATAGAACTTTTTTTTTCTTAATAGGTCAGATCCAACAACAGGGATGCCGTTGCGTAATGGACCACGTGTGCCACTGCACAATCAACCCGCTCCACATTTATTACGTGCCGGTTCGCCGGAACGTCTCTATCTTCTTGGTGACCCACGAACCAATCAAAATCCCGCTCTGCTCGCTCTAGCGGTCGTTCTTCACCGTTGGCATAACACGCTGGCGACACGAGTATCACGGATGCATCCCCATTGGCCGGATGAAGAGATCTTTGCCCGTGCTCGGCGTCTTTTAATCGCCTCGTTGCAGAAGTGTTATCGCTTATGAATACGTCCCGGCGTTGCTCGGCAACGGGAAACGTCTGCCAACCTATTTAGGCTATCGGCCCGATTTGCATCAGGCTTGGCACAGGCGTTTCAGGCGGCCGCCTTTCGTTATGGCCATACTTTGCTGCCGCCTGGGATCTATCGCCGTCAACGTGCCAATAAGCCCGGCGAGTGTCATTTTCGGAAAGAAGCGGTGCGACTTTGTTCCTCTTGGTGGGACGCTCATGAGTGGGTAAGTGGGCGCCAATAAAACGGCCAGATGTCAACTTTCCCCACCAATAAATCGATTAACTTTTTACAGCTCGTAATTAGTTGGGTGACCTTTTTGTTTATTTAATCAAATAAATTAATTAACACCTTTTTTGGGCTGTTCAACCTTACTCTCAAATGCTTTAAGATCATTCGACCAGAGCTGCATTTATAATTAGAAAATCTCTAAATGTACTTGACCAAATTTACTCAATTATATAACCATTTAGAAAAGAATTGATTTATCTAGAAGACCTGCAATCATGGGCGTAACTAGACAATTTGGCTGGGGGTGGGGCCATGGGACCAGCTATCCTCCGGGGGGCCTGGAAAGCCCCATATTTTCTCAATTTTTCTTGGGGCAGGAAGCTTTCTGGGGGGGGGGGGGCAGGCCCACCCCGGCACCCCCTAGTTACGCCCATGCCTGCAAGTTTGCAGTTTTTTTTTTCTACTTTTTTGAAAATAATCTCTATATTACGCATTTTTATTTAAATGGTCTTTATTAGAGAATTTAATTTATCTCAAATTCTAAAATCTTTCTACCAAATTTTAATATCAACATTCAGCTATTCGAATAAATTCTAAAATCAGAATCCTAAAAAAATAAAAATACCGAAACCCTCTCATAATCAGAATTTTGCGCTCCTTTTTTTCTCCAATTATAAGCTTAATGGTGGAGGAGCTGGGATTGTCCTTTGGGAAGAAATGGGAATAAGATCCTTGCTTATTCCCCCCTTGCGCTCCTTTTTTCTCCAATATTAAGCTTCATGGTGGAGGAGCTGGGATTGTTCAATAGGGAAGAAATAGGAGTAAGATTCCTTCCATCTTCCCCCTTGCCCTCCTTTTTTCCTCCAATATTAAGGTTCATGGTGGAGGAGCTGGGATTGTTCATTGGGAAGGCATAGAAGTAAGATCTTTGCTTCTTCCCCCTTGCGCTCCTTTTCCCCCCTCCAATTATAAGCTTCATGGTGGAGGAGCTGGGATTGTTCATTGGGGAAGGAGTAGAAGTAAGATCCTTGCTTCTTCCCCCTTGCGCTCCTTTTTCTTTCTAATTATAAGCTTCATGGTGGAGGAGCTGGGATTGTTCATTGGGAAGGCATAGAAGTAAGATCTTTGCTTCTTCCCCCTTGCCCTCCTTTTCCCTCCAATTATAAGCTTCATGGTGGAGGAGCTGGGATTGTTCATTGGGAAGGCGTAGAAGTAAGATCTTTGCTTCTTCCCCCTTGCGCTCCTTTTCCCTCCAATTATAAGCTTCATGGTGGAGGAGCTGGGATTGTTCAATGGTAATTAATAATAGTAAGGTTCTTACTTCTCTCCCCCTTGAGGTCCTTCTCTATAATATGGGGTTAAAAGTAAGAAGATGGTGACCCTAAACAGAAGTAGGGCATTAACTTCTGGTGCCAGAGGTCAAGGGTTCGCATCCCGAGATTGGGTAGGAATAAATTGACGCGATTTAAATGACGAAATAGATCTTAAACAAAATTAAAATTAAAATAAAAAAAATACCATTAGTGAATGTTGATTTTTTTTTAAAGGTTGGAGCTGGTTCACTTGAAGAGTTACTTCTTGGGATGACATCACAAATAGCCGAAGCAGAGGATACTATTCTGTGTCAAGATGTTCGTGATAAATTATTTGGCCCAATGGAATTCTCTAGAAGAGATTTAGCTGCATTGAATGTGATGCGAGGTCGAGATAATGGTAAATAAAATCCATCTCTTTCTTTTTCTATAAAATAAGACATGAAATTAAAAATAATTTATTAAGTTTTAAGTGTCACTCACTCATTCAGTGACAAGTGTAAGTGAATTTGTTCCTAATCAACTTTTGATTTCGTAATCTTTTCATGTCGACTTGCATTGGACAAATTGAGTCATTCAATTGAATGTCAACACAAATGCAATTGCTATGAATTTCATTAATAGAAAGAAAAAACTCTCAGTGATGTATTCTTCGAAAAGGAGAGGGTGCTGAGGGACCTGGAGGTGGAGGATACTCCCCCTAGCCTGTTAGTAAACATCGCTTTGGGCTTTAAAATTATAGGCTGTTGCTAAAGCAACTTTAAAGGAACCGTTAACTATTCCCTGCTGTTAAGATATATAGATAGATGCAAAACGATTGGGCCCCCGAAAATGACAGCTCTCTATGTAGTTGGCCATTTGACCGCAAGGGCGCATTGTCTAATTGTATAATTTATAATAGTACCAAAATTATAAAAGAAATAAAAATAGTAATTATATTTGTATTCTTTAAATTTTAATTGTTAATATTAGGTTACAAAACAAAAAATGTTTAAATATTTAAATATCGTAAAATAAAAATAATAAATACGTTGGTTGCTCTGACTGTCAGATGTTAAATTATAAAGAAACTGGGAATATACTATAACCTCACTTTTTCTCTTCATCAGATGAATATCTATAATAATTAATAATATCGCTTAATACGTTTCAGAAACTAAAGAAAACTCAATTAAATTAATGCATTTCTATCTTACCTCTCTCGCGTGATAATATAGTCACCAAATTCTTATTTATTTCAATGAAACAAATCAGGTTAGTGGATACTTTATAGTTTAAAGCTCCGAATTTCAACCTTTAGTTTAAATACAGCCTTTTACGAACCAATCACCTTTAAATACGTTCTTGACCAAAATTATTTAGGGAAGGTTTAAACCACCAAAAGGTTTAACGAACCGTTAAATACGTTCTTGCGACCCGGCAATAGTATTTGAATGTGAATATATCTTCCTAAAGCAGTACGATGCCCCTCTCAAAAACAGTCGAGAAAATTGAGATTTATTAGTTCTAAAAATTCGGATAATGTTGTCATGCCGCAGCGCTCTAAACAAGGAGTCCCTGGTTCGATTCTTTCTATTCTATATTAGGAATGTTAAAATAAGATAGTTTATTAAAAAAAATATTGCAGCCAATAAGAATCGAACCGCTTCTGCTCGGCTACCAGGTGCTATGAGAACATGCCAAAATTATCCAAACTTAAGTAGAGCTCGGAATTCTTCGAAGTCGTTCTCAAGAGTTTTTTGACAAGTGCATCGAACTGCTTTAGGAAAATGTCCAGATTAGGGTTTGGAAAAAACCGAAAAATTTTGAAAACCGGTTTTTCGGTTTTTTACAAAGCGGAAAACCGGTAAACCGGTTTTAAACCGGTTTTTTTTTTAAAGATATTTAGAATGCACCACCATTTTTAGAAGTTAAATTAATTGGTATACATAATAATCATAATTTAGAAATATTTTATGGTCTGGTACGGAAAAAGATCCTTTGACCCCTATTATTAATTTTAATACATACATAAGATAAGGCTAAATTCCTATTTCAAGGGCAACCTTAATAAACAAAAAAATGTTCCTTAAATAAATAAAGGAAAAAAAAATAAAAAAAATATTCAACGCAAAATTTTATAGAATATAAACGGACCGTCCCCTTTTCTTAATTATGTAAAGAAAATTATTATTATTTTTTATTTTTTTAAAACACTCACGCTTTTAACAATAAGATGATAAAGGAGCAAGCAGGCAGGTAGTTAGTCTCCACGAAATGAAACTGGTGAGGAAACAGTTTCGGTTTTAATACTCCTTTATCCTCTAATTGTTAAATATAACAGCCACTTTATTTCTTCAATTCACTCACACTTTTTCTCACACACACACCCATACACAGTCTTTTCGGTAACTTAGGTCACATTAGACTTTAAACGATAACCGTTATTAATGTTATTATCTATTGGGGGTCCAGGCATTCTTATTTAAGGCATTTGGTATCCAAATGGCTTAAATAAAATCATTCGACTGCCTGGGTTTCTATAAGACTGCAAAATTTCGTCATTCCAAAAGAAAGTTAGTCAAACAGAGCGAGATAGACGGATTGACAGACAGACAGACACTCCGCTATTATTATATATAGATTATTTAAGTATTAGAAAAAAAGGGAAAAAAATATAAATAATTTATAATTTTTTTTTTTTTTTTTTTTTTTAATTTGCTTAAGATCTTTTTCGACATCTAAGGCCATTTAGACCCCATCCCTATTTATTTCAAATGATTGATAGCCAATACAAATGAAATCTCTCTGAGCCAGGGTCACGGGCTAATTTATAATTTGAATACAAGTATTACTGAATAAAAAATTAAAAAAAAAAAAAAAACCGAATTCGGTTTTTCGGGAAAAACTCTGTTTCTCGGTTTTTGAAAATTAGCCAAAAAATCGGTTTACCGGTTTCGGTTTCCACCGATGTCCAAACCCTAGTCCAGATATACTCTCACTTTCAAATCCTATGAGTTTAAAAAAAAAAATCGGTCACTGAAGGCGTTCCCTTGATAGTTGAGTTTGAGACAATGTTCAGGGAATTTTGAGTAAATATTTATTTAATGTAAACAAATCCTCCAGTAGGCACTGGATTGGAATATTGGATCTCACCACAATAGCCCCCAAGTAGATGGAGTTGCTGTGACAACCCGTCCTGGGGAAGGGACGTAAAGAAGGTTCCCCCTCAGTGATGCATTCTTCGAAAGGAGTCGGTGCTGAGGGAGTCCCTCCTCAAACTAGGACATCCTCCCTAGCATTGAAGAGGTTGGATAAGGAACCGCTAGCTACAAATGAACCCAGGAGGAGTTAGAGATAGGAAATAATGTAACTTCACGGGGTGCCGGAAGATGGGCGACTGCCAGAGGCCGGTTGAGTTTGAGCTGTGTGTCTTCGTACACGGTAGCAAAATCCGATAGGAATTTTAAATAATAATCAATCTTCTCTGCTCATTTTCTCGCTTCTATATCCACGATCTCATCACATTTATATATCTATATTCATTTCAGGTCTTCCTGATTATAATACCCTTCGTCAGGCTTATCATCTGGCATCAATTGAAAAATTCCAAGATATTAATCCAACGTTATTTAAAAAACGACCGGATCTATTAGAGACAGTCACCAAAGCCTATCACTCACGTGTCGATAATATTGACGCCTACGTTGGCGGCATGTTGGAATCTATTGGCAATCCTGGACCACTTTTCACCGCCATTATTCTTGAACAATTCACACGTCTCCGGGATTCGGATCGTTTCTGGTTTGAAAATATCGACAATGGGTGAGTAGAGTAGAGTAATTATATTTTGCATCTTCTGGTCTTGTAGAGTAGTGCTGATGACGTCAGAGAGAGGGATTTCCGTAGAAGGTCATTCCATTCATTCATTATAAGAGATCTTCCGCCGCTTTCTCTCTCTCAGAACATACGTAAATAGTTGATAAATAAAACGTTTGCAAATAAATACTGTATATTTGAAGGTTTGGGAATGTCACGGATAAAAAATATGAGGGTTATAATTTAGAAGAAAAGATTAGCACGCCGTAGATTTGTGAATTAAGGCATTTGCCATATCTAGACATTAATTGCAACAACACTCGCCCTTCGGCGTTTACTTTGATCTCATCATTACTAGAGATGAGAAAACAAATGAAAGTTGGATGGAGCTAAGACCGGACGATATGGGGGGTGTGACAAAATAGGATGGAGCTAGATCTAGACTATAAGGGGGGTGTGACAGAGATATCAACAAAATTTGTTCCAAAATTCTAAGAGACCTAACAGTCATTATAGGCTTATTTTAGGGATATTTATTATCTTTCAACAGATATAAACAAAAAATGTTAAAGTTTCGAAATTCTAAGGAACCGACAGGAGAAGGAGCAGGTGCAGCTAAAAATAAAAAGCCTCAGACAACGAGACGTTTCGGAATAATTTTATTGTCCCATCTTCAGTCCTTTTAAACGTCTCGTTGGATTGTAAAAATCGGAAACTTTTTATTTTTGGCTGCACTTGCTCATTACCCTATTGTATGAACAAACAGTCAGTGATTTCAGTGATTTTTCTAACAAACTCTAAAAAGAGTAAAATTTCGTTGAGTAACCAAAAGGGAGTAGTCATTTCACCAAGAAAACTAAAATTTATTGGATCATCATCTGGAAGTTGTTATATGGCTGTGTTCATGGGCGTACCCAGCGAGGGGCAGGGGGGCAGCTGCCCCCCCCCCTAGAAGCAACAAAAAAAAATTAAATGTTTATAAAGTGATGAAACGAAACAAAATTGGTGGATGGCGACGGGGAATGATTCTTTTGGTTAGGACTCGAGGGTTTTTAGGCCTTTAATTCGAAGGTTTTACCTCTCTATATAAAAAATAGCCATGTCACAATCTGGACGACCATGATCTGACCATGACCCCCCCCCTAGATTTGATCCTGGGTACGCCCATGGCTGTGTTTACCCATATGTAGCGTAGACAAGGCGAAGTATCATTTTAATCCTGAGATTTGGGCGTTTTATTGGGAAAGAGTCCCCTCCCAAAAAGATTATAGGCTCTGTTACTCCTGGACACCTCATATATCTGCCAGTGAAAGAACTTTCTGGAATTCGTTCCGTTAAACAAATAAATGTAGACCTAAGAACTTCCTAGTTCTGTGTATTTTTTTTTTTTTTTAGGTTGATTATTAAAACGAGACAAGAAAATTAAGGGCTTTTCCAGAATTGCTTGTCTAAATAACTTAGCATGGTGGAATGTTGGTTTGAATTATTGTTCTTATTTTCTCTTCTCAATTATGTGTGATTGTAGTAGAAAATAAAAGGCCGAGCAGCTATGTTAATTTCTTTATTTAAGAACCCACAGCGACGTTTCGGTCGACTATGCGACCATATTCATGGCTAGAGTTCAGCTCTTAAGTTCTATTGACTTTGGCGCTGAATGCATTAAATATGATAGATCGTAATGTATTTTATGAAATGTCTGTCAAAGAACTTGAGAGGTTTTTCTGTTGACTGAAGATAGCATAGTCGACCGAAACGTGTGGGTTCTTAAATAAAGAAATTAACATAGCTGCTTGGCTCCTTTTATTTTCTACTACATACTGATTCAGCTATTCGCCTCGCTAACATATGTGTGATTGTATAACATGAATAATTGTAATTTTCAGGCCTTGATAATGGTTCTTTCCTGAACCAAAAACATGTCAAATCGCGCATAATGGTCTGTCAAAATTAAGTTTTCCACAAATATTGTTATATATTAATGCTGAAAAGAAATCTCTTATATTTAAAGTTCTGGGGGGGGGGGGGGGGGGAACAAAGCAAAGTCGAGATTTTTCAGATTAATATGTTTTTTCAATTTATTCAAAAAAAAATTTTTTTTATGTGAAATTTTTGTTTTTAATTATAAAGAGTATCTGCTTCGATATATAAATAATAATGATTTAGTTTAATTATACTAATTAATAAAGTGTAATTAAAATTATTGATCGTTCAAAGTTTTTAAATTTTATATTAATTTTAATATTTTTTATATTTAATTCCAAGCTTGGTAACTACCGGTAATATTTAAATATGAATTTATTTTTTTATAAAAACAAAAGCTAGCTTTTTTAATAAGCACTGCACTGAGGGGAAAGGGAACCGATGAAAAGCTTATCTTTTGATGTGGCTCCCACGAAGAAGAGAATTGCGGCTACCGGTGATGTTCCAAGCCAGCAAGCAGAGATGTGCCCAATGGTCGTTGATAATGTGATTCTTCTTTGAAGATATGAATTTCGGTGGTTTTTTTAACACTTCACAAATGTAAAATTAAACGTGTAATTAATCGATGAGATTGGAGTTAATAATAAAGGGTTGGTCAGAGAGAGTGTAAAATCCAAGACGTGTGTCCCTCCGGCATCTAGGATCTCAATGCCCGCTTCACCCTTTGTCCCTCTCGTCGGCGCGCGCACCCCTTTACGTCATGGTCGCCGCATCAATATCCAATTTAATAAATTTCATATAAATATATTTAAAATAAACCACAATAATTTTATAAAAATATAAATCAACTTTGATTTTAATCAAATCAATTAATACAAATTCACTTTATTAATATTTAAACATTCTCATATTTTTATTTATTTATTTATTTATTTATTTATTTATTTAACAATCTCTCAACAGAATTTCTTCCAATTACAGAGAGAAAAAAAAAAAAGAACAAAACAACAAAAAAAAAAGATAAATAAAAAATAGTACAAAAACAACATTTCAATTGCTGTCTTTCCTGGCATACTCTGAGCACATTTTAAAAATTGGAGACTTTTCCAGGGATCTTGTCCTAGCCCTCTCGAGATAAAAGAGTGACCCGGACCTCAGGGCAACCGCTGGGACTTTGAAGCCTATTTTGGCTAACAGTTCGCTACAATCCCAGCGATTACCCAAAAGATTTTCTAAATTTTTGAGGATGTCATCCCTCCTTCTCTCGAGAAGACTTTTAAAAATCAAATAATTTACAAAGCTCAGAGTAGCTTACTGCTGTGCCAGGGAGACCAATTTTTTTATAAAATAGGTATCTCAAATATTTTTTCTGAAGCCCCTCTATCATGTTTATTTGTAGACTGACAGTGGGGGTGATTAAAGTTACATATTCAAGTTGAGATCCCACTAGTGAATAGTATAACCTATTCAAAGTAGAGACCTCAACAAAATTTTTGGAGTTTCTTTTTACAAAACCCAACATTCTATAGGCCTTATTAACCATTTCCCGAACATGGGCATCGAAATTTAACTTTGAATCAAAGATCACCCCCTAGATCTTTAATTAAGTTTTCTTTAATTAACAAAGTTTTATCAATATAATAATCAAATAACACATTTGTTTTTTTTTACTAAAGGTGATCAATGAACATTTGGATGTGTTAAGATACATATCATTTTTGGTTTTTTTTTTTTTATTAATAATTGTGGCTGATAGCCTATTGGGTAACAACATACTACCAAAAACATGTCTTTTGGATTCCAACCAGCAATACACCTGCTAAATATTATATTTTCGAGAAGTTCTCGGCAAATTATAATTTTGTAACAATCTGGGTTACTTTGAGTATCCTTTAGCTAAATAACATTTGGATTTTTCATTATTTTCCCACTATTCCAAGAATTTTTTTATTACCGTCTGCAGATCTTCCAATTTCTTTTTCTACAAATCCTTTTTTTTTTTGTGTTTCCAGAATGTTTACCCTTGAAGAAATCTCTTGGCTACGCAATCTCACATTATGGGATATCCTTGTCAACGCGACCGACATCCGACCACATGAGATCCAAAGGAATGTGTTCTTTGGCACCAAGGCGATCCCCGTTCACAACCGGAGCAACTCAATGCCTCTAAATTGCCACCGTGTCCATATCTAAAAGGCTACGATTATTTCGATGGCTCTGAGCTTGCCTATATTTACGCATGTCTTTTACTTGCTTTTGTCCCGATTGTTTGCGCCGGTGCCGGCTATTGCGTTGTGAAATTACAAAATCGCCGGAGACGACGTTTAAAAGCACGTCATGAAGGGGCATCATCGGCTACTGATGCCGTTAATGGTGCTATTGTCGACAAGATGGTCGTCAGAGAATGGTTACACGCAAATCATCGACGTTTAGTCAAATTGATGTTTCGGTCCTGAAGCGGCTTTGCATACCGTTGACCGAAAAGGCGAACGATTACGGACAGTTTCGTTCCGGCAATTAGAAGCGATATCTGTTGACGAATCACTTGGAACTGAAAAAAGACCTGTGATACTCTTTGAGAATTCCAAGGGATCATGATTTAGTCTTGGAATTTGATGGCTTATCAGAGAGGCGGAAATTCCTAACGAAATTAGAAGCATACCATGCAGGTCACAAAAAACGACTGATGACGTCACAGGCGCCGAGAGAGACCCCTTTAGCTAATGCGGAAACTAGAGAAAGACGACAGCGTCGTTTAGAGCATTTCTTTCGTGAAGCGTACGCTTTAACATTTGGTTTAAAGCCGGGAGAACGTCGTCGAAGAGCCTCTTTAGATGAAGACGGTGTGATGCGAACGTCACTTTCGGCTGGTGAATTTGCATCAGCACTTGGCATGAAAGCCGATGCTCTATTCGTTAGAAAAATGTTTAATATCGTGGACAAAGATGGAGATGGTCGGATCTCGTTTCAGAGGGCGACACCGTTGTTCTGTTCTCACGTGGAAATACCGATGATAAACTTCGCATCATCTTCGATATGTGTGATAACGATCGTAATGGATTGATTGACAAAGAAGAATTGAGCGAAATGCTTAGATCTCTAATTGAAATCAATAGAACAACGTCACTCTCTGACCGACATGTGACTGAACTTATAGACGGAATGTTTTTGTGATGCGGGACTTCGTGCAAAAGAATCGCTCACTTATCAGGATTTTAAACTAATGATGCGTGAA
>JAKCPI010024701.1:0-12722 GCA_023213315.1 Euborellia annulipes
ATGTAGTTGGCCATTTGACCACAAGGGCGCATTGTCTAATTGTATAATTTATAATAGTACCAAAATTATAAAAGAAATAAAAATAGTAATTATATTTGTATTCTTTAAATTTTAATTGTTAATATTAGGTTACAAAACAAAAAATGTTTAAATATTTAAATATCGTAAAATAAAAAAATAATAAATACGTTGGTAGCTCTGACTGTCAGATGTAAAATTATAAAGAAACTGGGAATATACTATAACCTCACTTTTTCTCTTCATCAGATGAATATCTATAATAATTAATAATATCGCTTAATACGTTTCAGAAACTAAAGAAAACTCAATTAAATTAATGTATTTCTATCTTCCCTCTTTCGCGTGATAATATAGTCACCAAATTCTTTTTTATTTCAATGAAACAAATCAGGTTAGTGGATACTTTATAGTTTAAAGCTCCGAATTTCAACCTTTAGCTTAAATACAGCTTTTACGAGCCAATCACCTTTAAATACGTTCTTGCAACCCAAAATTATTTAGCGGAAGGTTTAATCCAACAAAAGCGTTTAACGAACCGTTAAATACGTTCTTGCAACCCGGCAATAGTATTTGAATGTGAATATATCTGGACATCAATTTCCTAAAGCAGTACGATACACTCCTTAAAAACAGTCGAGAAAATTGAGATTTACTAGTTCTAAAAATTCGGATAATGTTGTCATGCCGCAGCGCTCTAAACAAGGAGTCCCTGGTTCGATTCTTTCTATTCTATATTAGGAATGTTAAAATAAGATAGTTTATTAAAAAAAATATTGCATCCAATAAGAATCGAACCGCTTCTGCTCGGCTACCAGGTGCTATGACAACATGCCAAAATTATCCAAACTTAAGTAGAGCTCGGAATTCTTCGAAGTCGATTTTCTCAAGAGTTTTTTGACAAGTGCATCGAACTGCTTTAGGAAAATGTCCAGATATACTCTCATCTTCAAATCCTATGAGTTAAAAAAAAAATTGGCCACTGAAGGCGTTCCCTTGATAGTTGAGTTTGAGACAATGTTCAGGGAATTTTGAGTAAATATTTATTTAATGTAAACAAATCCTCCAGTAGGCACTGGATTGGAATATTGGATCTCACCACAATAGCCCCCAAGTAGAGGGAGTTGCTGTGACATCCCGTCCTGTGGAAGGGACGTAAAGAAGGCTCCCCCTCAGTGATGCATTCTTCGAAAGGAGTCGGTGTTGAGGGAGTCCCTCCTCAACTAGGACATCCTCCCTAGCATTGAAGAGGTTGGATAAAAGGAACCGCTAGCTACAAATGAACCCAGGAGGAGTTAGCGATAGGAAATAATGTAACTTCACGGGGTGCCGGAAGATGGGCGACTGCCAGAGGCCGGTTGAGTTTGAGCTTGTGTGTCTTCGTACACGGTAGCAAAATCCGATAGGAATTTTAAATAATAATCAATCTTCTCTGCTCATTTTCTCGCTTCTATATCCACGATCTCATCACATTTATATATCTATATTCATTTCAGGTCTTCCTGATTATAATACCCTTCGTCAGGCTTATCATCTGGCATCAATTGAAAAATTCCAAGATATTAATCCAACGTTATTTAAAAAACGACCGGATCTATTAGAGACAGTCACCAAAGCCTATCACTCACGTGTCGATAATATTGACGCCTACGTTGGCGGCATGTTGGAATCTATTGGCAATCCTGGACCACTTTTCACCGCCATTATTCTTGAACAATTCACACGTCTCCGGGATTCGGATCGTTTCTGGTTTGAAAATATCGACAATGGGTGAGTAGAGTAGAGTAATTATATTTGCATCTTTGGTCTTGTAGAGTAGTGCTGATGACGTCAGAGAGAGGGATTTCCGTAGAAGGTCATTCCATTCATTCATTATAAGAGATCTTCCGCCGCTTTCTCTCTCTCAGAACATACGTAAATAGTTGATAAATAAAACGTTTGCAAATAAATACTGTATATTTGAAGGTTTGGGAATGTCACGGATAAAAAATATGAGGGTTATAATTTAGAAGAAAAGATTAGTACACCGTAGATTTGTGAATTTGCCATATCTAGACATTAATTGCAACAACACTCGCCCTTCGGCGTTTACTTTGATCTCATCATTACTAGAGATGAGAAAACAAATGAAAGTTGGATGGAGCTAACATGTAAGACCGGACGATATGGGGGGTGTGACAAAATAGGATAGAGCTAGGTCTAGACTATAAAGGGGGTGTGGCAGAGATATCAACAAAATTTGTTCCAAAATTCTAAGAGACCTAACAGTCATTATAGGCTTATTTTAGGGATATTTATTACCTTTCAACAGATATAAACAAAAAATGTTAAAGTTTCGAAATTCTAAGGATCCGACAGGAGAAGGAGCAGGTGCAGCTAAAAATAAAAGCCTCAGACAACGAGACGTTTCGGAATAATTTTATTGTCCCATCTTCAGTCCTTTTAAACGTCTCGTTGGATTGTAAAAATCGGAGGCTTTTTATTTTTGGCTGCACTTGCTCCTTACCCTATTGTATGAACAGTCAGTGATTTCGGTGATTTTTCTAAGGATCCCACAAACTCCAAAAAAGTGTAAATGCCTAAATTTATTGGATCATCATCTGGGTGTTGTCATATGGCTGTGTTTACCCATATGTAGCGTAGTCAAGGCGAAGTATCATTTTAATCGATCAAAACGTCGTGAGATTTGGGCGTTTTATTGGGGAAGAGTCATTTTAATAATATCTCCCCCTCCCAAAAAGATTATAGGCTCTGTTACTCCTGGACACCTCATATAATAATAACTTTAATACTTTCTGGAATCCGTTCCGTTAAACAAATAAATGTAGACCTGAGAACTTCCTAGTTCTGTGTATATTTTTTTTAGGTTGATTACACTAGTCGACAAAAATGAACTTTTTTTCTTTCACAAGAATGATAATATGAAATTCTAGAAGTATTTTTCATTCTGAATTCAGATATGTAGTTAGAATTTTTCCATCAGGCACAGTTTTAGAGATATAGAGCAAAATAGATTTTGATTGAAAATGGGCTCTAAAACGGCTTTTATTTAAAATGTTCAAATTATTTTTAACCCCGGACCCCGTAAAAATATTCAGGTGTTTAGAATACATATAAATTTTAAGTTTCATCCCAATTGGAGGTCATTTAGACGTGCTAAAAACGGCTTAAAGTTTTAAAAAATCGAAATTTTCAAGATTTTTTTTGCTTTGGTCACCCCTAATACAATTTTAGATATCCCTGAATGAAAAAAACATATATGTACGATATTCTATAGTTCTTTGGCTTTCTAAAACACTTTCGTAAAAATCAGTTAATTATTAACAAAATTATTAACAAAAACGTGAGCAAAGAAAAAACACAAGTACACTCACTGGACGAAAAAATGGACCTCTTGTTCTTTTAGAAGTATAAATAAAGATATCAGATTCAAAAAAATATTTTTTTTAATAATATATAATAAAGTTAGTGCCCGTGAACCTATACTCCAAGAGGATACATTAGCTTCTCGTAGATAGGGTTCGCTTTTTAATTCAATTGAAGTCCATTTTTTTCGACCAGTGAGTGTACTTGTGTTTTTTCTTTGCTCACGTTTTTGTTAATAATTTTGTTAATAATTAACTGATTTTTAAAAAGTTTTTAGAAAGCCAAAGAACTATAGAATATCGTACATATATGTTTTTTGCATTCAGGGATATCTAAAATTGTATTAGGGGTGACCAAAGCAAAAAAATCTTGAAAATTTCGCTTTTTTAAAACTTTAAGCCGTTTTTAGCACGTCTAAATGACCTCCAATTGGGATGAAACTTAAAATTTATATGTTTTCTAAATACCTGTATATTTTTACGGGGTCCGGGGTTAAAAATAATTTGAACATTCTAAATAAAAGCCGTTTTAGAGCCCATTTTCAATCAAAATCTATTTTGCTCTATATCTCTAAAACTGTGCCTGATGGAAAAATTCTAACTACATATCTGAATTCAGAATGAAAAAATGCACTTGATTCGCTAATCAGATATCTTGTGAAAAAAACCTTGTCGACTAGTGTTATTAAAACGAGACAAGAAAATTAAGGGCTTTTCGAGAATTACTTGTCTAAATAACTTAGCATGGTGGAATGTTTGTTTGAATTATTGTTCTTATTTTCTCTTCTCAATTATGTGTGATTGTAGTAGAAAATAAAAGGCCGAGCAGCTATGTTAATTTCTTTATTTAAGAACCCACAGCGACGTTTCGGTCGACTATGCGACCATATTCATGGCTAGAGTTCAGTCTTAAGTTCTATTGACTTTGGCGCTGAATGCATTATATATGATAGATCGTAATGTTTTTTATGAAATGTCTGTCAAAGAACTTGAGAGGTTTTTCTGTTGACTGAAGATAGCATAGTCGACCGAAACGTCGCTGTGGGTTCTTAAATAAAGAAATTAACATAGCTGCTCGGCCTTTTATTTCTACTACATACTGATTCAGCTATTCGCCTCGCTAACATATGTGTGATTGTATAACATGAATAATTGTAATTTTCAGGCCTTGATAATGGTTCTTTCTCTGAACCGAAAACATGTCAAATCGCGCATAATGGTCTATCAAAATTAAGTTTTCCACAAATATTGTTATATATTAATGCTGAAAAGAAATCTCTTATATTTAAAGTTGTGGGGGGGGGGGGCAAACAAAGCAAAGTCGAGATTTTTCAGATTAATGTTTTTTCAATTTATTCAAAAAAGAAATATTTTATGTGAAATTTTTGTTTTTAATTATAAAGAGTATCTGCTTCGATATATAAATAATAATGATTTAGTTTAATTATACTAATTAATAAAAGTGTAATTAAAATTATTGATCGTTCAAAGTTTTTAAATTTTATATTAATTTTAATATTTTTTATATTTAATTCCAAGCTTGGTAACTACCGGTAATATTTAAATATGAATTTATTTTTTTATTGAACAAAAGCTAGCTTTTTTAATAAGCACTGCACTGAGGGGAAAGGGAATTGATGAAAAGCTTATCTTTTGATGTGGCTCCCACGAAGAAGAGAATTGCGGCTACCGGTGATGTTGCAAGCCAGCCAGCAGAGCCCAATGGTCGTTGATAATGTGTATCTTCTTTGAAGATATGAATTTCGGTGGTTTTTTTAACACTTCACAAATGTAAAATTAAACGTGTAATTAATCGATAAGATTGGAGTTAATAATAAAGGGTTGGTCGGAGAGAGTGTAAAATTCAAGACGTGTAGTCCCTCCGGCATCTAGGATCTCAATGCCCGCTTCACCCTTTGTCCCTCTCGTCGGCGCGCGCACCCCTTTACGTCATGGTCGCCGCATCAATATCCAATTTAATAAATTTCATATAAATATATTTAAAATAAACCACAATAATTTTATAAAAATATAAATCAACTTTGATTTTAATCAAATCAATTAATACAAATTCACTTTATTAATATTTAAACATTCTCATATTTTTATTTATTTATTTATTTATTTATTTATTTAACAATCTCTCAACAGAATTTCTTCCAATTACAGAGAGAAAAAAAAAAAAAGAACAAAACAACAAAAAAAAAGTTAAATAAAAAATAGTACAAAAATAACATTTCAATTGCTGTCTTTCCTGGCATACTCTGAGCACATTTTAAAAAATCTGGTGTGACTGGCGCACAGCACACAACTTTCTCTTACCTTCGGTAATCGAAAGTTGTGTACTGTGCTTGTCTCACCAGATTTTTTGTGTCGACATGTATTTAGTTTCCGACAGTATGGTACAATTGAATTCAAGATGTAAAATTTATAAGTATGGGAAAATATTTATATTTTGTTACCATGGCAAACATTTCTCCTATCTTTTCTATGGAGTACAAGAGTAAAGTGGTCTTCAGAAGATTTCAATCACAAAATGAGAATATACATTTTATAGAGAATCTAAAAAATAATTGATTTTTGAATTTAAAAAAAAATCGTTGCACATAGGGGTATTTGACGTAAAAACCCGATCAAAATAGAAAAACTCAAAGTTTACCTAATGCTACCCAAAATGGATGTTTCTTCATCTACTATAACCGGCTTATTGGAATCCAGCCCCTCCGACCCTTCTGGTTCGGCTATCTGGTCACAATGTCAGTCGGAAGTCAGTCATTGTTTTAACTGCTTGTCTTGGTTTTAGGCGCTCTCATTTTCGTTACTCAGTTTTTTGTGCAAAATGTCTTCATGCGGCGGTCAACAGAAAAAAAACGACTTGAATGTGGAAATTGAAGGTAAGCTCTCTATATTACAGTATATTTGATTAAGTTTGAACGTAATTATCACTGTTTTTTATCAATATCAAAAGTCGCTTTTTTTGAACATTTTTTTAAAGAAAATTTCAGACAAATTAGTGTTTTTGTTTATGTGTCGCGGCTTGTCGCCTCAAACTTTTTATATGGGCATAAAGTTTAGTCTTTTAGGATGTAGAAACAAGAAAAACATTTCACCCCGACTCACCCCATATTTTTTTATTAGACTTTAAAGTGAACGAGGGAACAGAAATTCATTAAATCGATTTAGTATAATTTTAGTTTTCTTTTGTTATAGATCCTTTGGGAAGAGTTAAAAAATTACCAGAATGGAGTTCTATGATATTTTGAAAGAGTTCAAAGGAAAAAAAAATAGAAGAAAAAATGAATTTGATGAAAGAAAGACTCATTCAACCAACTTCATGTCCTCCCGAAGAACGGAGTCCCTCGTTCACGTAAAAATACTATAAGAAAATATAGGGTGAGATGGGGGGATATATTTTTCTTGTTTCTACATCCTAAAGGACTAAACTTTATGCCCAGATAAAAAGTTTGAGGCGACAAGCCGCGACACATAAACAAAAACACTAATTTGTCTTATATTTTCTTAAAAAAAACGTACAAAAAAGCGGTTTTTGATATTTATAAAAAACAGTGATAATTACGTTTAAACTGAATCAAATATACTGTAATATAGAGAGCATACCTTCAATTTCCACATTCAAGTCGTTTTTTTTCTGTTGACCACCACATGAAGACATTTTGCACAAAAAACTGACTAACGAAAATGAGAGCGCCTAGAACCAAGACAAGCAGTTGACACAATGACTGGGTTCCGAGTGATGTTATGACCAGGTAGCCGAACCGGAAGGGTTGGGGGGGTGTAAAGGGGGTAATAACCCCCCTCCACGAGATTTGAAAAAAAAAATACTTTTTTTTTCGAAAAAAATTTTATTTTTAATGTAAAATTTTATTTGTACGCGTATTTATATTCTTATATAACGAAAATAATAAATAATTGGCCAGAATGCGCCTTTAAATTTTCCGAAATTAAGAAAAAATTGTCTTGTGCGACCAGTCACACCAGGTTACCCCCCCTCCCGAGAAACACCCCTGGATCCGTCCTTGATTCCAATAAACCGATTATAGTATATAAAGAAGCATCCATTTTGAGTTTTTCTATTTTGATCGGGTTTTTACTTCAAATACTCCTATGTGCGTTGGAGCAAATTTTGAGAAAATCGAAAAAAACTGAAAAAGTGAATCAGTAAAGTGCTAGTACACTTTGGCCGATTTTGATTAAAAGCTTATTTTTCCGGTCCCGGGGGGTGTTTAACTTAAATATAAAATTTCAACCTCCTAGCTCAATTCCTTCATGCTTAAAATTGAACACACACAGACAGACACACACACACACACACACAGACAGACAGACAGACAGACAGACCATGTCGCGAAAACCACTTTTTTGGATTCAGGGGACCTCAAAACGTAAAGATCCATCAAAATCTCGACATCGAATTTTTGACATGAATCCAATACTTTCTCTCTATATATACATACATATATACATAGGTAAGAGAAAGTAAAAATTGGAGACTTTTCCAGGGATCTTGTCCTAGCCCTCTCGAGATAAAAGAGTGATCCGGACCTCAGGGCTTGAAGCCTATTTTGGCTAACAGTTCGCTACAATCCCAGCGATCACCCAAAAGATTTTCTAAATTTTTGAGGATGTCATCCCTCCTTCTCTCGAGAAGACTTTTAAAATCAAATAATTTACAAAGCTCAGAGTAGCTTACTGCTGTGCCAGGGAGACCAATTTTTTTATAAAATAGGTATCTCAAATATTTTTTCTGAACCCCCTCTATCATGTTTATTTGTAGACTGACAGTGGGGGTGATTAAAGTTACATATTCAAGTTGAGATCTCACTAGTGAATAGTATAACCTATTCAAAGTAGAGACCTCAACAAAATTTTTGGAGTTTCTTTTTACAAAACCCAACATTCTATAGGCCTTATTAACCATTTCCCGAACATGGGCATCGAAATTTAACTTTGAATCAAAGATCACCCCTAGATCTTTAATTAAGTTTTCTTTAATTAACAAAGTTTTATCAATATAATAATCAAATAACACATTTGTTTTTTTTTTTACTAAAGGTGATCAATGAACATTTGGATGCGTTAAGATACATATCATTTTTGGTTTTTTTTTTTATTAATAATTGTGGCTGATAGCCTATTGGGTAACAACATACTACCAAAAACATGTCTTTTTGATTCCAACCAGCAATACACCTGCTAAATATTATATTTTCGAGAAGTTCTCGGCAAATTATAATTTTGTAACAATCTGGGTTACTTTGAGTATCCTTTAGCTAAATAACATTTGGATTTTTCATTATTTTCCCACTATTCCAAGGTTTTTTTATTAGCGTCTGCAGATCTTCCAATTTCTTTTTCTACAAATCCTTTTTTTTTTGTGTTTCCAGAATGTTTACCCTTGAAGAAATCTCTTGGCTACGCAATCTCACATTATGGGATATCCTTGTCAACGCGACCGACATCCGACCACATGAGATCCAAAGGAATGTGTTCTTTTGGCACCAAGGCGATCCCTGTCCACAACCGGAGCAACTCAATGCCTCTAAATTGCCACCGTGTCCATATCTAAAAGGCTACGATTATTTCGATGGCTCTGAGCTTGCCTATATTTACGCATGTCTTTTACTTGCTTTTGTCCCGATTGTTTGCGCCGGTGCCGGCTATTGCGTTGTAAAATTACAAAATCGCCGGAGACGACGTTTAAAAGCACGTCATGAAGGGGCATCATCGGCTACTGATGCCGTTAATGGTGCTATTGTCGACAAGATGGTCGTCAGAGAATGGTTACACGCAAATCATCGACGTTTAGTCAAATTACGTTTCGGTCCTGAAGCGGCTTTGCATACCGTTGACCGAAAAGGCGAACGATTACGGACAGTTTCGTTCC
Organism: Euborellia annulipes; assembly: GCA_023213315.1. Lineage (NCBI taxonomy): Eukaryota > Metazoa > Arthropoda > Insecta > Dermaptera > Anisolabididae > Euborellia > Euborellia annulipes. Next base: position 9,289 of record JAKCPI010024701.1, read on the forward strand.
GGCAATTAGAAGCGATATCTGTTGACGAATCACTTGGAACTGAAAAAAGACCTGTGATACTCTTGAGAATTCCAAGAGATCATGATTTAGTCTTGGAATTTGATGGCTTATCAGAGAGGCGGAAATTCCTAACGAAATTAGAAGCATTCCTTGCAGGTCACAAAAAACGCCTGATGACGTCACAGGCGCCAAGAGAGACCCTTTTAGCTAATGCGGAAACTAGAGAAAGACGACAGCGTCGTTTAGAGCATTTCTTTCGTGAAGCGTACGCTTTAACATTTGGTTTAAAGCCGGGAGAACGTCGCCGAAGAGCCTCTTTAGATGAAGACGGCGTGATGCGAACGTCACTTTCTGCTGGTGAATTTGCATCAGCACTTGGCATGAAAGCCGATGCTCTATTCGTTAGGAAAATGTTTAATATCGTGGACAAAGATGGAGATGGTCGGATCTCGTTTCAGGAGTTTTTAGACACCGTTGTTCTGTTCTCACGTGGAAATACCGATGATAAACTTCGCATCATCTTCGATATGTGTGATAACGATCGTAATGGATTGATTGACAAAGAAGAATTGAGCGAAATGCTTAGATCTCTGGTGGAAATCGCTAGAACAACGTCACTCTCTGACCGACATGTGACTGAACTTATAGACGGAATGTTTCGTGATGCGGGACTTCGTGCAAAAGAATCGCTCACTTATCAGGATTTTAAACTAATGATGCGTGAATATAAAGGCGATTTAGTGGCAGTCGGCTTGGATTGTAAAGGAGCAAAACAGAATTTTCTAGATACATCCACCAACGTTGCAAGAATGACGTCATTTGCCGTTGATCAGACAAACGGAGATTCACGTCGACGTGGGTGGCTTCAATATTGGGATATTTTGACCACCTATTTAGAAGAAAATAGACAAAATATCTTCTATCTGTTTATCTTTTACGTTACAACTGTTGCTCTTTTTGTTGAGAGATTTGTAACATATTCGTTTCTTGCTGAACATACCGATCTAAGACATATCATGGGCGTGGGAATTGCGATAACCCGAGGCGCCGCTGCCTCGTTAAGTTTCTGCTACGCTCTCCTTCTTCTAACTATGTCAAGAAATTTATTAACGAAATTAAAGGAATTCTCCATCCAACAGTACATCCCACTCGATGCGCATGTTCAATTTCATAAAGTGGTTGCATGTACAGCATTATTCTTCTCGCTATTACATACTGTTGGTCATGTAGTGAATTTTTATCATGTTTCAACACAACCGGTGGAACATTTACGATGTCTAACTGCGGAATTGCATTTTCCTTCAGATTATCGGCCTACAGTGGCTTATTGGCTTTTCCAAACAATCACAGGTACGTATTTATATGATCAAAACTGATTATAACAAAAGGTTTACTAAAAGGAATGTCAGAATTTAAGTCCGCAGATTAGTTTCCACATGCAACAGATTATGGAATTATTGCTCCACCAATAAACTCTCGTGGAAGTTGAAGGATTTTAAGAAAAGAATTTCGGACCCATCTTTTTAAACCTGAGAATTCTTTAGTTACCCTCAGAGAAGAAGATGCAGCAAGCAACTCAACTCAGGTTCAAGTCTTCAAAGTCAGGTTCAGGGATAGATAATCTCATACCTAGTTATCTGTGGTATCATCATAAATGATCTTAACGTCCAGGAACTTGATCAAATCCTCAGGAATAAAGTCCTAGGCGATATTTCTCATGTTGTCCAGCAATAATTCCATAGTGAGAAGGCGAACTAATTAGTTCTGACATCCCTAATAGTAAACATTGTCTTTTATCCATTGTAACTTATATGTTTCTTCTAGGTCTTTCTGGTGTTCTTCTATTTATTGTGATGGTCATCATTTTTGTATTTGCTCATCCAGTGATACGTAAAAGAGCCTATCGATTTTTTTGGTCAACGCATTCGCTTTATATCGTTTTATATGCTCTCTGTTTGGTCCATGGACTTGCTCGACTGACAGGCGCTCCACGTTTTTGGATATTCTTTGTAGGTCCTGGAATTATTTTTGCACTTGATAAGGTAAATGAAATTGTTGTACCTGTATTTGTACTAAATGACCGGTCGAATATCTCTATAAATAGTGGATGACACACAAGAGAATGACGTATTCCAATAACACTATTATTTCCTTGCTTTCCATTGAATGAATAATTCTTCATCGAAATGGTGAAGATTTTTATTTTTTCGTTAATACGGCACCCCCCCCACACAGACTCTCTTTGCTTTCGTTCTCTTATGGGGTATGAATTTCCTAACAAGTTGTAACATAAGTTTCAGCCATTTTTATATTTTGTTTGTATTTCACTTCAACTTTTTGAAATTAAGCAAAGTGGATAAAATTATTCCAATCAGGTATCAAAAATAAATTTTCTTGCTGCTGTCTTCCGTTTTAAATTGTTAGAGATTAACGTAAGAATATCGCAGGGCTTTATGCGGTAAAATAAGACAATTTCGACAATAAATGTAAATGTTTGTCCCAATATTAATTAATTTTCCTCCTGGCTTGCAATCTAATTCCAGCATTCTCTGAATTCTGATGGATCTCACTGTTCACAAGAAATTTCTTCACCTGCTTTTAGCCATGCAGAGCATCCAACCCTTATTTTCAAGGTATATTTCTCTAAAAACCTCTAAAAATTTAACATCAACCAATGGGTGTTGAAAAGTAAAGTAATAACATCAGCTTTAAAAATTCTATTCTCAAAACCAAGTTTTAACAGCGACGTTAAATTCTTTAGCACCAGGTGTTAACAACTCATATGAAGACATGTTTTCTGTTTGTTCGTGTTTTTAGACCCTCGATAACCTCGCGCACATGCCCATACTAACTTGATTTGTTATTTTCAATCTAGTAGACCTATCTGATACGTCAGCGTTAAAAAATGCTATTCTTTAAACATAGTTTTAACAGCGTCGTTAACATGCTGCTTTTTTTATTTCAAAGCTGTCAAAATCATATTTATTATTTTTTAGGTTAAAGACGCCATTTTTATTAATTAAATACGGCGTTAAAATATTAAAGGCATCTTTAAAGTTTTTGTTTATAGAGTATCAATTTGAGGAAATGTTAAAACGAATTAACACTGTTTACAAATTTTTTTTTTAAAGGTCCTTCTCGGCATCTAAGGCCATTTAGATATCCCACCCCTATTTATTTCAAATGATTTGGGAATAAATCAAATGAAATAAATTTTTCTCGCTTGGGATGGGAAGCGAACCCGGGACTCCGGTGCGAGAAGCTAATGTCCTCTCACTGAGCCACGGCTCCCGGGCGTTTACAAATGTTAAAAGTTAACGTTTTTGCTTAGAGAATAGACCTGAATATGTGGTAATTTATGCCTGCAGGTGGATTTTCCAACTCTTTCTATTAAATTAAAATTATTTGCAGGACGTTCCCACCTTATATGAGCT
>JAKCPI010024702.1:0-14071 GCA_023213315.1 Euborellia annulipes
TGTCCCAGCAAAATTTTAACTTCTACTAAATATTCTATTCTATTCACTAAATTATTAATTTTAATTTACAAAATGTTTCACCAGAACCTACGTTCAAAAGATTATCTGTGTGTTCAAATCTATTTCGACACAAAAAAATCTGGTACAGAATACAACTTTAAATTTCAGAAAATAAAAAAAGAAAGTAGTGTGCTCTGCGACTAGTCACACCAGATTACACCCCTCTCTTCCCGAAAAACTCCTCCCGATCTGTCCTTGGTCACCTGCAATTTCACTAGTTTGAAATATACTTCACGTTGTAGCAATAGGTTTCACTTCATATTCGTAACAACCAGTTAATAGAAGCTTTAGTTTTGGAGTGGCGGGGGGGGGATTCCTCAGATTTTTGCCCCCCTCCCTCCTATCAAACAGAAAGTTTAGCAATAAATAGAAATAAATGAAAGACATCCATTTTTTTTAATAATTGATAGAACTTTTTTTTTTTCTTAATAGGTCAGATTCAACAACAGGGATGCCGTTGCGTAATGGACCACGTGTGCCACTGCACAATCAACCCGCTCCACATTTATTACGTGCCGGTTCACCGGAACGTCTCTATCTTCTTGGTGATCCACGAACCAATCAAAATCCCGCTCTGCTCGCTCTAGCGGTCGTTCTTCACCGTTGGCATAACACGCTGGCGACACGAGTATCACGGATGCATCCCCATTGGCCGGATGAAGAGATCTTTGCCCGTGCTCGGCGTCTTTTGATCGCCTCCTTGCAGAGTGTTATCGCTTATGAATACGTCCCGGCGTTGCTCGGCAATGGGAAACGTCTGCCAACCTATTTAGGCTATCGGCCCGATTTGCATCAGGCTTGGCACAGGCGTTTCAGGCGGCCGCCTTTCGTTATGGCCATACTTTGCTGCCGCCTGGGATCTATCGCCGTCAACGTGCCAATAAGCCCGGCGAGTGTCATTTTCGGAAAGAAGCGGTGCGACTTTGTTCCTCTTGGTGGGACGCTCATGAGTGGGTAAGTGGGCGCCAATAAAACGGCCAGATGTCAACTTTCCCCACCAATAAATCGATTAACTTTTTACAGCTCGTAATTAGTTGGGTGACCTTTTTTGTTTATTTAATCAAATAAATTAATTAACACCTTTTTTTGGGCTGTTCAACCTTACTCTCAAATGCTTTAAGATCATTCGACCAGAGCTGCATTTATAATTAGAAAATCTCTAAATGTACTTGACCAAATTTACTCAATTATATAACCATTTAGAAAAGAATTGATTTATCTAGAAGACCTGCAATCATGGGCGTAACTAGACAATTTGGCTGGGGTGGGGCCATGGGACCAGCTATCCTCCGGGGGGCCTGGAAAGCCCCATATTTTCTCAATTTTTCTTGGGGCAGGAAGCTTTCTGGGGGGGGGGCACGAGCCTTTGGGGGGGGGCAGGCCCACCCGGCACCCCCTAGTTACGCCCATGCCTGCAAGTTTGCAGTTTTTTTTTCTACTTTTTTGAAAATAATCTCTATATTACGCATTTTTATTTAAATGGTCTTTATTAGAGAATTTAATTTATCTCAAATTCTAAAATCTTTCTACCAAATTTTAATATCAACATTCAGCTATTCGAATAAATTCTAAAATCAGAATCCTAAAAAAATAAAAATACCGAAACCCTCTCATAATCAGAATTTTGCGTTCCTTTTTTTCTCCAATTATAAGCTTAATGGTGGAGGAGCTGGGATTGTCCTTTGGGAAGAAATGGGAATAAGATCCTTGCTTATTCCCCCCTTGCGCTCCTTTTTTCTCCAATATTAAGCTTCATGGTGGAGGAGCTGGGATTGTTCAATAGGGAAGAAATAGGAGTAAGATTCCTTCCATCTTCCCCCTTGCCCTCCTTTTTTCCTCCAATATTAAGCTTCATGGTGGAGGAGCTGGGATTGTTCATTGGGAAGGCATAGAAGTAAGATCTTTGCTTCTTCCCCCTTGCGCTCCTTTTATCCTCCAATTATAAGCTTCATGGTGGAGGAGCTGGGGTTGTTCATTGGGAAGGCGTAGAAGTAAGATCTTTGCTTCTTCCCCCTTGCTCCCTTTTCCCTCCAATTATAAGCTTCATGGTGGAGGAGCTGGGATTGTTCAATGGTAATTAATAACAGTAAGGTTCTTACTTCTCTCCCCCTTGAGGTCCTTCTCTATAATATGGGGTTAAAAGTAAGAAGATGGTGACCCTAAACAGAAGTAGGGCATTAACTTCTGGTGCCAGAGGTCAAGGGTTCGCATCCCGAGATTGGGTAGGAATAAATTGACGCGATTTAAATGACGAAATAGATCTTAAACAAAATTAAAATTAAAATAAAAAAAATACCATTAATGAATGTTGATTTTTTTTTAAAGGTTGGAGCTGGTTCACTTGAAGAGTTACTTCTTGGGATGACATCACAAATAGCCGAAGCAGAGGATACTATTCTGTGTCAAGATGTCCGTGATAAATTATTTGGCCCAATGGAATTCTCTAGAAGAGATTTAGCTGCATTGAATGTGATGCGAGGTCGAGATAATGGTAAATAAAATCCATCTCTTTCTTTTCTATAAAATAAGACATGAAATTAAAATAAATTTATTAAGTTTTAAGTGTCACTCACTCATTCAGTGACAAGTGTAAGTGAATTTGTTCCTAATCAACTTTTGATTTCGTAATCTTTTCATGTCGACTTGCATTGGACAAATTGAGTCATTCAATTGAATGTCAACAGAGTAAATGCAATTGCTATGAATTTCATTAATAGAAAGAAAAAACTCTCAGTGATGTATTCTTCGAAAAGGAGAGGGTGCTGAGGGACCTGGAGGTGGAGGATACTCCCCCTAGCCTGTTAGTAAACATCGCTTTGGGCTTTAAAATTATAGGCTGTTGCTAAAGCAACTTTAAAGGAACCGTTAACTATTCCCTGCTGTTAAGATATATAGATAGATGCAAAACGATTGGGCCACCGAAAATGACAGCTTTCTATGTAGTTGGCCATTTGACCGCAAGGGCGCATTGTCAAATTGTATAATTTATAATAGTACCAAAATTATAAAAGAAATAAAAATAGTAAGTATATTTGTATTCTTTAAATTTTAATTGTTAATATTAGGTTACAAAACAAAAAAATGTTTAAATATTTAAATATCGTAAAATAAAAATAATAAATACGTTGGTTGCTCTGACTGTCAGATGTTAAATTATAAAGAAACTGGGAATATACTATAACCTCACTTTTTCTCTTCATCAGATGAATATCTATAATAATTAATAATATCGCTTAATACGTTTCAGAAACTAAAGAAAACTCAATTAAATTAATGTATTTCTATCATTCCCTCTCTCGCGTGATAATATAGTCACCAAATTCTTATTTATTTCAATGAAACAAATCAGGTTAGTGGATACTTTATAGTTTAAAGCTCCGAATTTCAACCTTTAGTTTAAATACAGCCTTTTACGAACCAATCACCTTTAAATACGTTCTTGCGACCCGGCAATAGTATTTGAATGTGAATATATCTGGACATCAATTTCCTAAAGCAGTACGATGCACCTCCTTAAAAACAGTCGAGAAAATTGAGATTTACTAGTTCTAAAAATTCGGATAATGTTGTCATGCCGCAGCGCCTAACCCTAAACAAGGAGTCCCTGGTTCGATTCTTTCTATTCTATATTAGGAATGTTAAAATAAGATAGTTTATTAAAAAAAATATTGCAGCCAATAAGAATCGAACCGCTTCTGCTCGGCTACCAGGTGCTATGACAACATGCCAAAATTATCCAAACTTAAGTAGAGCTCGGAAATCTTCGAAGTCGATTTTCTCAAGAGTTTTTTGACAAGTGCATCGAACTGCTTTAGGAAAATGTCCAGATATACTCTCACCTTCAAATCCTATGAGTTTAAAAAAATCGGTCACTGAAGGCGTTCCCTTGATAGTTGAGTTTGTGACAATGTTCAGGGAATTTTGAGTAAATATTTATTTAATGTAAACAAATCCTCCAGTAGGCACTGGATTGGAATATTGGATCTCACCACAATAGCCCCCAAGGAGAGGGAGTTGCTGTGACAACCCGTCCTGGGGAAGGGACGTAAAGAAGGTTCCCCCTCAGTGATGCATTCTTCGAAAGGAGTCGGTGCTGAGGGAGTCCCTCCTCAAACTAGGACATCCTCCCTAGCATTGAAGAGGTTGGATAAAAGGAACCGCTAGCTACAAATGAACCCAGGAGGAGTTAGAGATAGGAAATAATGTAACTTCACGGGGTGCCGGAAGATGGGCGACTGCCAGAGGCCGGTTGAGTTTGAGCTGTGTGTCTTCGTACACGGTAGCAAAATCCGATAGGAATTTTAAATAATAATCAATCTTCTCTGCTCATTTTCTCGCTTCTATATCCACGATCTCATCACATTTATATATCTATATTCATTTCAGGTCTTCCAGATTATAATACCCTTCGTCAGGCTTATCATCTGGCATCAATTGAAAAAATTCCAAGATATTAATCCAACGTTATTTAAAAAACGACCGGATCTATTAGAGACAGTCACCAAAGCCTATCACTCACGTGTCGATAATATTGACGCCTACGTTGGCGGCATGTTGGAATCTATTGGCAATCCTGGTCCACTTTTCACCGCCATTATTCTTGAACAATTCACACGTCTCCGGGATTCGGATCGTTTCTGGTTTGAAAATATCGACAATGGGTGAGTAGAGTAGAGTAATTATATTTGCATCTTTGGTCTTGTGGAGTAGTGCTGATGACGTCAGAGAGAGGGATTTCCGTAGAAGGTCATTCCATTCATTCATTATAAGAGATCTTCCGCCGCTTTCTCTCTCTCAGAACATACGTAAATAGTTGATAAATAAAACGTTTGCAAATAAATACTGTATATTTGAAGGTTTGGGAATGTCACGGATAAAAAATATGAGGGTTATAATTTAGAAGAAAAGATTAGCACGCCGTAGATTTGTGAATTTGCCATATCTAGACATTAATTGCAACAACACTCGCCCTTCGGCGTTTACTTTGATCTCATCATTACTAGAGATGAGAAAACAAATGAAAGTTGGATGGAGCTAAGACCGGACGATATGGGGGGTGTGACAAAATAGGATGGAGCTAGGTCTAGACTATAAGGGGGGTGTGACAGAGATATCAACAAAATTTGTTCCAAAATTCTAAGAGACCTAACAGTCATTATAGGCTTATTTTAGGGATATTTATTACCTTTCAACAGATATAAACAAAAAATGTTAAAGTTTCGAAATTCTAAGGAACCGACAGGAGAAGGAGCAGGTGCAGCTAAAAATAAAAAGCCTCAGACAACGAGACGTTTCGGAATAATTTTATTGTCCCATCTTCAGTCCTTTTAAACGTCTCGTTGGATTGTAAAAATCGGAAACTTTTTTATTTTTGGCTGCACTTGCTCATTACCCTATTGTATGAACAAACGGTCAGTGATTTCAGTGATTTTTCTAACAAACTCTAAAAAGAGTAAAATTTCGTTGAGTAACCAAAAGGGAGTAGTCATTTCACCAAGAAAACTAAAATTTATTGGATCATCATCTGGAAGTTGTTATATGGCTGTGTTCATGGGCGTACCCAGCGAGGGGCAGGGGGGCAGCTGCCCCCCCTAGAAGCAACAAAAAAAAATTAAATGTTTATAAAGTGATGAAACGAAACAAAATTGGTGGATGGCGACGGGGAATGATTCTTTTTGTTAGAACTCGAGGGTTTTTAGGCCTTTAATTCGAAGGTTTTACCTCTCTATATAAAAAATAGCCATGTCACAATCTGGACGACCATGATCTGACCATGCCCCCCCCCCCCTAGATTTGATCCTGGGTACGCCCATGGCTGTGTTTACCCATATGTAGCGTAGACAAGGCGAAGTATCATTTTAATCCTGAGATTTGGGCGTTTTATTGGGAAAGAGTCCCCTCCCAAAAAGATTATAGGCTCTGTTACTCCTGGACACCTCACATATCTGCCAGTGAAAGAACTTTCTGGAATCCGTTCCGTTAAACAAATAAATGTAGACCTAAGAACTTCCTAGTTCTGTGTATTTTTTTTTTTTTAGGTTGATTATTAAAACGAGACAAGAAAATTAAGGGCTTTTCCAGAATTGCTTGTCTAAATAACTTAGCATGGTGGAATGTTGGTTTGAATTATTGTTCTTATTTTCTCTTCTCAATTATGTGTGATTGTAGTAGAAAATAAAAGGCCGAGCAGCTATGTTAATTTCTTTATTTAAGAACCCACAGCGACGTTTCGGTCGACTATGCGACCATATTCATGGCTAGAGTTCAGTCAACAGAAAAACCTCTTAAGTTCTATTGACTTTGGCGCTGAATGCATTATATATGATAGATCGTAATGTTTTTTATGAAATGTCTGTCAAAGAACTTGAGAGGTTTTTCTGTTGACTGCATAGTCGACCGAAACGTGTGGGTTCTTAAATAAAGAAATTAACATAGCTGCTTGGCCTTTTATTTTCTACTACATACTGATTCAGCTATTCGCCTCGCTAACATATGTGTGATTGTATAACATGAATAATTGTAATTTTCAGGCCTTGATAATGGTTCTTTTCTGAACCGAAAACATGTCAAATCGCGCATAATGGTCTATCAAAATTAAGTTTTCCACAAATATTGTTATATATTAATGCTGAAAAGAAATCTCTTATATTTAAAGTTCTGGGGGGGGGGGGCAAACAAAGCAAAGTCGAGATTTTTCAGATTAATATGTTTTTTCAATTTATTCAAAAAAGAAATATTTTATGTGAAATTTTTGTTTTTAATTATAAAGAGTATCTGCTTCGATATATAAATAATAATGATTTAGTTTAATTATACTAATTAATAAAGTGTAATTAAAATTATTGATCGTTCAAAGTTTTTAAATTTTATATTAATTTTAATATTTTTTATATTTAATTCCAAGCTTGGTAACTACCGGTAATATTTAAATATGAATTTATTTTTTTATTGAACAAAAGCTAACTTTTTTAATAAGCACTGCACTGAGGGGAAAGGGAACCGATGAAAAGCTTATCTTTTGATGTGGCTCCCACGAAGAGAATTGCGGCTACCGGTTGTGGTCCAAGCCAGCAAGCAGAGATGTGCCCAATGGTCGTTGATAATGTGATTCTTCTTTGAAGATATGAATTTCGGTGGTTTTTTAACACTTCACAAATGTAAAATTAAACGTGTAATTAATCGATGAGATTGGAGTTAATAATAAAGGGTTGGTCGGAGAGAGTGTAAAATCCAAGACGTGTAGTCCCTCCGGCATCTAGGATATCAATGCCCTTTGTCCCTCTCGTCGGCGCGCGCACCCCTTTACGTCATGGTCGCCGCATCAATATCCAATTTAATAAATTTCATATAAATATATTTAAAATGAACCACAATAATTTTATAAAAATATAAATCAACTTTGATTTTAATCAAATCAATTAATACAAATTCACTTTATTAATATTTAAACATTCTCATATTTTTATTTATAATTGTTAAAATTATTAATAATTGTGGCTGATAGCATATAGGGTAACAACATACTACAAAAAACATGTCTTTTTGATTCCAACCAGCAATACACCTGCTAAATATTATATTTTCGAGAAGTTCTCGGCAAATTATAATTTTGTAACTGTCATATACGCTATTGTTACAAAATGCTATTGTTACAATTGTTACAAAAATAAATAAACATATAATTGATAGTTCACAAAATACATTTGTGCTACATTATTTTAATTTATAATTTACGTATACGAATACACTACAATTGGCGACGAGGATGCCATGAGATCATTCAAATAATTTACAAGGGGATATTTCAATTAATCCTGTTGATGAAATTGCCCATCGGGTAAGAACATTTAAATTTTCAAAATTTGACTCTAAACAAGAGGAATGGAAATATTATCTACAGAGATTTGAACTTGAGATAAAATTACAACATCTCGATATTAACGAAGCTGCAGATTCAAAACGAAATTTATTATTAAAATGGATTGGTGCCGAAGTTTATAGGTTAGTTGCGGATCATTTTGAACCAACATCACCTTCTGAGGTACCGTATGACAATATTATTCAATTTTTAAATACATATTTTCGTCCAACGACTAGTTATTTGGCCGAAAGAATAAAATTTGGTCAATACCATAAAACTAAAGAGCAGACAGTTTCTCAATATTTGAATAAATTAAGATCTTTAGCTGTAAATTGTAAATTTGCAAATTCTTTAGAGGAACGATTGAGAGATCAATTTCTTCTAGGACTAAGTAATCCTAGCATGCAAGAGGAATTATTTAGATTACACCCTGAGGATAATGCTAAATTATCCGACATTGAAAAATCTGCTCTAATTATAGAATCTGCTCAACGACAACGTAAAACTTTAGAGTCCCCTAATGATTCCATTAATAAGGTTACTAGTAAAAAAACAAATTTTAAAACACCCGAAAATTCTCAAAAACAATTTAAAAGGGTAATGTCATATACGCTATTGTTTACGCTATTGTTACAAAATGCTATTGTTACAATTGTTACAAAAATAAATAAACATATAATTGATAGTTCACAAAATACATTTGTGCTACATTATTTTAATTTATAATTTACGTATACGAATACACTACAGTAACAATCTGGTTACTTTGAGTATCCTTTAGCTAAATAACATTTGGATTTTTTATTATTTTCCCACTATTCCAAGATTTTTTTATTAGCGTCTGCAGATCTTCCAATTTCTTTTTCTACAAATCCTTTTTTTTTGTGTTTCCAGAATGTTTACCCTTGAAGAAATCTCTTGGCTACGCAATCTCACATTATGGGATATCCTTGTGAACGCGACTGACATCCGACCACATGAGATCCAAAGGAATGTGTTCTTTTGGCACCAAGGCGATCCCTGTCCACAACCGGAGCAACTCAATGCCTCTAAATTGCCACCGTGTCCATATCTAAAAGGCTACGATTATTTCGATGGCTCTGAGCTTGCCTACATTTACGCATGTCTTTTACTTGCTTTTGTCCCGATTGTTTGCGCCGGTGCCGGCTATTGCGTTGTAAAATTACAAAATCGCCGGAGACGACGTTTAAAAGCACGTCATGAAGGGGCATCTTCGGCTACTGATGCCGTTAATGGTGCTATTGTCGACAAGATGGTCGTCAGAGAATGGTTACACGCAAATCATCGACGTTTAGTCAAATTACGTTTCGGTCCTGAAGCGGCTTTGCATACCGTTGACCGAAAAGGCGAACGATTACGGACAGTTTCGTTCCGGCAATTAGAAGCGATATCTGTTGACGAATCACTTGGAACTGAAAAAAGACCTGTGATACTCTTGAGAATTCCAAGGGATCATGATTTAGTCTTGGAATTTGATGGTTTATCAGAGAGGCGGAAATTCCTAACGAAATTAGAAGCATTCCTTGCAGGTCACAAAAAACGCCTGATGACGTCACAGGCGCCAAGAGAGACCCTTTTAGCTAATGCGGAAACTAGAGAAAGACGACAGCGTCGTTTAGAGCATTTCTTTCGTGAAGCGTACGCTTTAACATTTGGTTTAAAGCCGGGAGAACGTCGTCGAAGAGCCTCTTTAGATGAAGACGGCGTGATGCGAACGTCACTTTCTGCTGGTGAATTTGCATCAGCACTTGGCATGAAAGCCGATGCTCTATTCGTTAGGAAAATGTTTAATATCGTGGACAAAGATGGAGATGGTCGGATCTCGTTTCAGGAGTTTTTAGACACCGTTGTTCTGTTCTCACGTGGAAATACCGATGATAAACTTCGCATCATCTTCGATATGTGTGATAACGATCGTAATGGATTGATTGACAAAGAAGAATTGAGCGAAATGCTTAGATCTCTGGTGGAAATCGCTAGAACAACGTCACTCTCTGACCGACATGTGACTGAACTTATAGACGGAATGTTTCGTGATGCGGGACTTCGTGCAAAAGAATCGCTCACTTATCAGGATTTTAAGCTAATGATGCGTGAATATAAAGGCGATTTAGTGGCAGTCGGCTTGGATTGCAAAGGAGCAAAACAGAATTTTCTAGATACATCCACCAACGTTGCAAGAATGACGTCATTTGCCGTTGATCAGACAAACGGAGATTCACGTCGACGTGGGTGGCTTCAATATTGGGATATTTTGACCACCTATTTGGAAGAAAATAGACAAAATATCTTCTATCTGTTTATCTTTTACGTTACAACTGTTGCTCTTTTTGTTGAGAGATTTGTAACATATTCGTTTCTTGCTGAACATACCGATCTAAGACATATCATGGGCGTGGGAATTGCGATAACCCGAGGCGCCGCTGCCTCGTTAAGTTTCTGCTACGCTCTCCTTCTTCTAACTATGTCAAGAAATTTATTAACGAAATTAAAGGAATTCTCCATCCAACAGTACATCCCACTCGATGCGCATGTTCAATTTCATAAAGTGGTTGCATGTACAGCATTATTCTTCTCGCTATTACATACTGTTGGTCATGTAGTGAATTTTTATCACGTTTCAACACAACCGGTGGAACATTTACGATGTCTAACTGCGGAATTGCATTTTCCTTCAGATTATCGGCCTACAGTGGCTTATTGGCTTTTCCAAACAATCACAGGTACGTATTTATATGATCAAAACTGATTATAACAAAAGGTTTACTAAAAGGAATGTCAGAATTTAAGTCCGAAGATTAGTTTCCACATGCAACAGATTATGGAATTATTGCTCCACCAATAAACTCTCGTGGAAGTTGAAGGATTTTAAGAAAAGAATTTCGGATCCATCTTTTTAAACCTTTAGTTACCCTCAGAGAAGAAGATGCAGCAAGCAACTCAACTCAGGTTCAAGTCTTCAAAGTCAGGTTCAGGGATAGATAATCTCATACCTAGTTATCTGTGGTATCATCATAAATGGTCTTAACGACCAGGAACTTGATCAAATCCTCAGGAATAAAGTCCTAGGCGATATTTCTCATGTTGTCCAGCAATAATTATATAGTGAGAAGGCGATTAGTTCTGACATCCCTAATAGTAAACATTGTCTTTTATCCATTGTAACTTATATGCTTCTTCTAGGTCTTTCTGGTGTTCTTCTATTTATTGTGATGGTCATCATTTTTGTATTTGCTCATCCAGTGATACGTAAAAGAGCCTATCGATTTTTTTGGTCAACGCATTCACTTTACATCGTTTTATATGCTCTCTGTTTGGTCCATGGACTTGCTCGACTGACAGGCGCTCCACGTTTTTGGATATTCTTTGTAGGTCCTGGAATTATTTTTGCACTTGATAAGGTAAAGGAAATTGTTGTACCTGTATTTGTACTAAATGACCGGTCGAATATCTCTATAAATAGTGGATGACACACAAGAGAATGACGTATTCCATTAACACTATTATTTCCTTGCTTCCATTGAATGAATAAATTGGTGAAATGCTCCAAGATTTTTATTTTTTCGTTAATACGGCATCCCCCCCCCCCCCCACTCTCTTTGCTTTCGTTCTCTTATGGGGTATGAATTTCCTAACAAGTTGTAACATAAGTTTCAGCCATTTTTATATTTTGTTTGTATTTCACTCCAACTTTTTGAAAATAAGCAAAGTGGATAAAATTATTCCAATCAGGTGTCAAAAATAAATTTTCTTGCTGCTGTCTTCCATTTTAAATTGTTAGAGATTAAAGTAAAAATATCGCAGGGCCTTATGCGGTAAGATAAGACAATTTCGACAATAAATGTAAATGTTTGTCCCAATATTAATTAATTTTCCTCCTGGCTTGCAATCTAATTCCAGCATTCTCTGAATTCTGATGGATCTCACTGTTCACAAGAAATTTCTTCACCTGCTTTTAGCCATGCAGAGCATCCAACCCTTATTTTCAAGTGTATTCTCTAAAAACCTTTAAAAATTTAACATCAACCAATGGGTGTTGAAAAGTAAAGTAATAACATCAGCGTTAAAAAATGCTATTCTCTAAACCAAATTTTAACAGCGACGTTAAATTCTTTAGCACGAGGTGTTAACAACTCATATGAAGACAGCTATGTTTTCTGTTTGTTCGTGTTTTTAGACCCCTCGATAACCTCTCGCGCATGCGCATTACTAACTTGTAGTAGACCTATCTGACACCTCAGCGTTAAAAAATGCTATTCTTTAAACAAAGTTTCAACAGCATCGTTAACATACTGCTTTTATTTCAAAGCTGTCAAAATCATAATCTTACTTTTTAGGTTAAAGACGCCATTTTTATGCATTAAATACGGAGTTAAAATATTAAAGGCATCTTTAAAGTTTTTGTTTATACTAGAGTAGCAATTTGAGGCAAGGAAATGTTAAAACGAATTAACACTGTTTACAAATTTTTTTTTTTAGAAGGTCTCTTTCGGCATCTAAGGCCATTCCCCTAGACCCCCTCCCCTATTTATTTCAAATGATTTGTAGTCAAATCAAATGAAATAAATTTTCTCGCTTGGGATGGGAAGCGAACCCGGGACTCCGGTGCGAGAAGCTAATGTCTTCCCACTGAGCCACGGCTCCCGGGCGTTTACAAATGTTAAAAGTTAACGTTTTTGCTTAGGAGAATAGACCTGAATATGTGGTAATTTATGCCTGCAGGTGGATGGTTTCCCAACTCTTTCTATTAAATTAAAATTACTCTTGGCGGGACGTTCCCACCTTATATGAGCTGGGAGAGGAAAGAATATTCTTCCGAATGACTATATTCACTTTACTGATAAAATGTAAACAAAATATAAAAACAGAGTACAAATCATTATGAATCGCTAAGAACTGCCTTCTGTTGAATTGGATGTAGTTCGGACATCATTTGTAGGTCATATTGGGACAAATACGATATCCAATGGATGATTTCATTTTGTATACTGTACTAACTAATCCCTACTTATTTGCAGATTGTGTCTCTTCGTACTCGCTATGTCGCCCTTGAAGTAATCGAAACTGAACTTTTGCCATCAGACGTTCTCAAATTGAAATTCTACCGTCCTCCAAATTTCAAATATTTAAGTGGCCAATGGGTCCGTTTAGCCTGTACAGCATTTAGGACAGAGGAATATCACAGTTTTACCTTAACGTCAGCGCCTCATGAGAATTTCCTCTCGTGTCATATAAAAGCTCAAGGACCTTGGACATGGAAATTACACAATTACTTCGATCCATGCCATTATGATCCCGCACAAGGAAGATAGTCCTCAAGGGGCAAGATTGCGACTGGAAGGACCTTTCGGTGGCGGGAATCAAGATTGGTTTGTCACAATCACCTGCATCATCTCGAAATTATCAATTTTATACTCTTTTTTTTTTACAGGTATAAATTCGAGGTGGCCGTGATGGTCGGAGGCGGTATCGGTGTTACCCCTTACGCTTCAATATTAAATGATCTTGTCTTTGGGACGTCAACAAATAGATATTCGGGCGTTGCTTGTAAAAAAGTTTATTTCTTATGGATTTGTCCATCGCATCGCCATTTCGAATGGTTTATTGATGTCTTAAGAGATGTTGAACGTAAAGATGTGACTAACGTTTTGGAAATTCATATTTTTATAACGCAATTCTTTCATAAATTCGATCTTCGTACAACGATGCTTGTAAGTTGCTCGTCTTACCTATGGAAATTCCAAATGAATAAAGGGACTCTATGAGTAGGAGAAGCGGAAATAAAAACCTCTATATTATCTCGTCGACGTTTCGGGAACGCATCGCTCCCATCTTCAGGACGAATTAATTGTTGAATGATAGATTGTATATTATGCAATTGTCTAATTTATTAAATTACTATGCACAATACATGTTTTGTTTCGTTGTGTGTACAATATAAAAATATACATCTATCATTCAACAATTAATTCGTCCTGAAGATTGGAGCGATGCGCTCCCGAAACGTTGACGAGATAATATAGAGGTTTTTTATTTCCGCTGGCTGCCCTACTCATAGAGTTCCTTTATTCAATCATCACCAAAGTCAATTTTCTACTCTTCATGGAAATTCCAATTTTAAATTTAATA
>JAKCPI010024703.1:0-48103 GCA_023213315.1 Euborellia annulipes
TTAAATTATATAGCACCAAGATCGGTGACAGAAATTTCGAAAGGGGACGCAAAAAAATCATGTGGAACGTCCCATGAAGTCATCAGTATTAAATGAAAAATGAAATTGGTCTTGGGAACCGAAAAGGAGAAATTAAACAAATTAATTAATTGAGGTTGATTTTGAAACTATAATTTCATATATTTAAACGAGCAATGTACGTTTGTTTGTTTGTAAGCACATCAGTTCTCGAAAACGGCTCTAACGGATTTTTTTTCAAATTTTAAATATAAACCACCAGTAAGAAATCGCGCTAGGTCTCATCTTTGAGAAAATTCGGCTGGAACGGCTTTGGAACGAGTTGTTGGCTGCAAACGTCTTGTTATTTTTCTGACTTCATCACCTTTATCTTTATATAAAATATGATTTCTTTCTGTCCCAAACTTCAGGACAAAATGAGAATATACATTTTAAAAGAGCATCTAAAAACTAATTGATTTTTGAATTTTAACCAAAATCTTTAGAGCGAATTTTGAGAGAAAGTGAAAAAGTGCATCAGTAAAGTACTAGTACTCTTTGGCCGATTTTTTCAAAAGCTTCCTGTCAGGTGACTGGAGGGGGCCGAACTTAAATATAAAATTTAAACCTCCTAGCTCTTTTCGTTCTTGAGATGTTTTGTTCACAGACAGACTTTGTCACGAAAACAATTTTTTTGGATTCAGGGAACCTCAAAACGTGTATATCTGAATCTATATCTAAATTTCGGTATCGAATTTTTGACATGAATCCAATACTTTCTCTCTCTATATATTAACATATATAGAGGTAAGAGAAAGTAAAAATGAATTTTTTTTAATACTTGTGCCCTGAACCATACACTTTTTTCCTACTTACTATTTTTTAAACTGATTCTCAATATGATCCCAATTTCAATTAATACTCAGCAAAATAATTTTATTTTTATTTTTTTTTAAATTTTTCTTTTATAGATAAATAAATAACTTCCTGTTTGTTTAGAGTCAAAGTTGTTTGTACTCTCTCTTACGAATGAATACATATCCTTCAATTATTTATTTTTTTTTTTTGCAAATTTTCAATTTACTATTCAAATGTTGACATATAAGCAAATATGACAGAAACAGAGAACAATTGTCCTTAAAAAGGAAGAAGGTGGGATCTCTTCACTCTCATCATAAGTCCTTTTTTTTTATTCCAAGGTGTTCTTTTATCTTTATCTCATTGAATGAATATTAAAACCTTCAAATCGGAAATTAAAATTCAATGTCTCCGTTAATATTCGGTCTCTCAGCTCTAAGAATTTTGTCTTTTGCAACGGAGGTTAATTAATTCGTCGTGAGAATTTGGTAGCTAGTGCCTTGATCCCTAAATTTAATTTAATACCTTATTCCTTTTCCTTATTAAAATAATGTATTAAAGAGGCCGTTACATAAGCACATTTTTGGCTGTTTTAGATTCCATAGGTTTGGTGTGAAGTTATCTACTCAATAAATTAAAACAATTTAAATAAAAAGAATATTAAAAAATCCAATTTTTTTTAATGATTAATTTTAAAAGGTTAAAAGTGTTGATTAATTAGAAAAAAAAATTGTCTCTTGCCTCTCATCTATTCTGTTCTAAACATTAACTTTAATACAAAAATAAACATCCATGAATATTCAAAACGTGAAAATTTTCTCAATTTACATGTAATAAATTATTAATGGAATGGAAAAAAAAATTTTTTAAGAAAAAACACTTCAAAAGTCCATTAAATTAAATTAAAAGAATTATGACAGATAGCGCGAACAACTTGCGATTTTTCAAAAGTCAAAGAAAGTTGTGTTATGTACAATCACGCCAGATTTAAAAATTAGCTATTCGGTGTCTCCCCTATTAATTTCGTGATAATACTTCCTCTTACTTCAATTAATTTTAAAAAAATCAATCTTAAATTTAGTTTTCTTTTTATTTAACATTAATCCCTTCCCCCCCCCCCCCCCGCCCCGCCCTTGAAGACTGAGTAATGTTATGTGTTGTTCTTGGTCACACCCGAGGCTGCTCGGGCGCTTTCAACAATCACTCGTTCGTGAATGTTCGGTTTTATTCGGGTTTTTGCTGGAGCGCCATCTTGCCTGTATTAAACCCCTTGGCTCACCGCCTCAGTTGGTGTCATGGCGGCCATCCATATACACAGCATTCAATGTTCACGTCGTCGTCCCTTTCCTCTCATCTGAAGTTGTTCCTTCTCCGCTCCATTGCTCCAACATCATTTTATAAGAGGTATTTTGAAGTTTTTATTCTCTTTATTTATGAGAGAGAGAGAGAGAGAAATTTATTTATTAATCTCTCTTTCTCTCTATAACTCTGTCTCTCTTTTGCAATATATCTCTTGAAATGAAATGATTTTTTGAGAGTGGCCTATGCACTGATATTTTGTTTTAACTTTAATTGTCTTCCACTTTTGACTACTAACATTCATTATTATTGTCTGATTTTGCGTTTGTTTTATTTATTCTTTTTGTTTTTACTTTTTAATTTCCGTTTATCAATTTTTTACTTTCTCTTACCCTATATGAAATATATATAGAGAGAAAGTATTGTTTTTTAATCTTTGCATTGCCCTCGAGGGCTTGGTGTAGGGGTTAGCCTTCTATATCAAGGGTCGCGGGTTCGGACCCCAGGCAGCCCGATGATTTTTTTTCAGCCATTTGGTCTCCAAATGAATCTCTGGTCCCCCAATAGATATAATAATAACTTACGAGTATCGTTAAAATTCTTAAATGGCCTAAGATACCGAAAAGACTGAGTGTGAGTGTTTTTCGTAAAACATTGCATTTTTTTTTCTCGCCATATATATTAAAATATCTATTGAGAAATTTATGCATTAAGTAAATAAGAGAGCAAATGTAATAAAAAGTTGTATTCCAAGAAAATGCTCCAAGAGTCAAATCGACTAAGAGCATATTAATAAATAATCTATCTATCTATATGAGAGAAGAGAACAGAGTACAGTTACATTCAAAAACGAGTCAATCTTTTCTAGAAACCTCTTTTGTTTTGTTTAGTCGTTTATGGCCCTTATTAATAGAATAAAAATAAAAAACATTTTCTGAGAGTGGCTATTTACTAAAACACATCTTTATTAATAATAAAAATCTGGTATGACTGGTCACACTCACCTTCGCTAATCGAAAGTTTGTGTTCTGTGCTTGTCACACCTTTTTTTCGGTCGACACATATTTAGTTTTGCACCGATATATTAGAATTCAAGATATAACATTTATAAAATTTAAATATAATTATTGAGATATTTTGTCCACAGACACACACACACACATACAGAAAGACCATGTCGTGAAAACCACTTTTTTGGATTCAGGGGACCTATCCATCAAAATCTCGACATCAAATTTTTGACATGAATCCAATACTTTCTATATATATTCATATATAGGTAAGAGAAAGTAAAAATTCAATTAGTCTTGCTCCCTGCACAGGACCCCCCTCTCCCACGAAACCTATCTACTTCAGGCCCACCAGAAGCAGTTCTCGTCTTTTCTTAATCATGTGAAATTTTCAATATTTTTTTTTCCTATTTAGGAATCCGACTATTTTTGTTATAAATTTTATATTGGTCGTTTAAACTTCTACTTCTAATTGTCTTGACTGAGTCAGACTAGCTAACGAAGTATCAGTTGATAATTTTAATGGCGGAGGGGGGGGGGGGTACAAACTCACACCCACAGCCGTGTAAAGCCGTTACGCATAGGGCAAATATAAACATTCCGTCCTCTATTTTTATAGACACTTAATAAAAACATCATATAAAAAGTTTTTTATTTATTATAAATGAAATATTAACTTATAGGTCTATTTATTTATAAAAATAGAAAATTAATGCAATTCAGTAAACAAATTCATTTCAAAAAGAAATCTTTGCTTTACTTTTTCTTGTCAAGTCAAAAATTCGATTTGATGGAAATACACGTTTTGAAATTCAAAAAGTGAGTCCTGCAAAATGATTTCACGCTCAACACACCTCTCACATACCAAAGTTAAGAGAAAGTTGTGTGATGAACAGTAAATCACATAAGATTTTTGACTTTCTCTTATCTATATATATAAAGATATACCTCATAGGAAAGATAGGAGAAATGGTTGCCATGGTAACAAAATATAAATATTTTCCCATACTTATAAATTTTACATCTTGAATTCAAATGAGCCTAAATATATGTTGACACAAAAAATCTGCTGTTACCTTCGGTATTCGAAAGTTATGTGCTGTGCGCCAGTCACACTAAATTTTTTTTCAATGTGGACGTTATTTGGGCCCTGTTACGCATTAGTGTGTCAAGTGCCATCTACCGAGAAAATTAACATTAAAGTTTTTTGTTTTCATTGGATTACAGTATATAAGTTTTTTTGTCAATTGTGCAAGTAACATTAAATATAAATTTTTTTTAGGACATATTTCATCAAAAATACTCTTAATTATAGCATTTGAAACAATATTCCGTGCTTAACTCAATTTTTAATTTTTTTTGGCGCTTGACACACTAATGCATAACAGGGTCCATTTAATTATTTTGTTTTGTAGGATTATATTAAATTGAATTAAATAAATTTTCATCAGGCTAAAAAGCTTTATTAAGCTTATTTGCAATCAATAGCTTTACCCTTTATCCTTTTTGACTCCGCGTAGGAGTATTCTTATTAATTAATTAATTGTATATATTTACTCAGATGTTTGATAACCAACCAAATATTCCCGACAATATTATTATCATCATATTTCCATATATTAAAATAGATAAATGAATAGCTTTTGCATTCTATACACTCCTCTCTCATACTTTAAAATTTAAATAAATTCAATTTTTTATAAGATCAGTATGATCACATGATATTTTTATATAATTTATTAATATAATGGCAGGATAAATAATAATAATTTTGACTACTTATAAATGTCTTTGAGAATTTCACACTCATTCATAAAAATTCGATTAAATAATATTTTCGGCGAATTTATAGTAAAATTCTATTACATTAATAATATATGAGAATTGGGTTGCCATTTCCGTTTCTCTTCTCTATCTCTCTTGATAAGAGCTGAAAAAGTAGAAAGTTATAAATAAAAATCAAGAATTTTTAATTTACTAAAAAAAAAAAAGTTTTACCATAATTAATTCATTTTAATAATCCGACTAGTGAGTTGAATAGTATAATTTTCGTATGCCCTCAGGGAGGCCCTATTAAAAATATAGAAAAAACAATCCTTTCGAATTTGGACAGATCAAATTGAAATGGAAATTCATATAAATACCATAAACTCGGATTATTTGAGCCCTAAGGTATTAATATTACTTGAGCCAAAAAAGAATAAGTGTTTCATTCGCTACCAATTTAATACTCTAGCCATTGTTGAAACACCTTTTCGTTTTTCACTCAAGTAATATCTTAGGGCTCAAGTAACCCGAGTTTACGGTACCTCAATAACAATGCAACAATCGAATCGATGCTAAATAATATCAGCCCTCTGGCTTGGTGTAGGGGTTAGCGTGCTAGCCTTGTATACCAAAAGTCGCGGGTTCGGACCCCAGGCAGTCCGATGATTTTATTTAAGCCATTTGGATACCAAATGGTTTAAATAAGAATGCCTGGACCCCACAATATGTATATTAATTAATAACGGATATCGTCAAAGTCTTATATGCCCTGAGTTGCCGAAAAGACTATGAATGTGAATGAGAAAAAGTGTGAGTGTACATATATAAAATTATATAAAAATACATCGTGAAAAATTTTTTTATTTTAAATTTTCAAAGAAGAAATTGCCCTTGGACGGTAGCAGAGTGGTAGAGTATCCGCCTCTTGTGCTAGGGGTCAAGTGTTCGCATCTTATCTCATGAGACAAAAATTTATGTCAATTTAATCGGCTACCAATAAACTTAAATATATATAATATAATATAAAAAAGAAATAAATAATTGCTGACGTCAAGTGCTGTTTATACACCCGTATGATAAATTTCTTGTATTGTATGTAAATTTCTTCTATAAAATCAAACATTAATAAATTATATCTAAAAGCGTTATTTATAGCCATTTATTTATTATTATGTATTTTTATATAATATAATATTATATCTACAATAAAATTGGAGGGTTGAATGACTCCGGTCCACAGCTGAAAATAAAAAGAGAAAAAAAATAAATTAAATAATTTAATAGATAATATTGAAAGTTTTTTTTTTTTTTGTTTTGTTTTAACTGAGTGCATCACTCTCTCTTCTCTATTTTATTTTTTCATTATTATTATTATTAATCTAATATTATAATACTAATATGATGATGTTGGTTACACTTTTTAACTTTGAAATTGAACATAGTATTTTTACTTTCACTTATTACGATTCTTTTATATTTATTTATTATTTATTAAAAATTGACCTCGCACACAAAATTGTTCAAATTCAGAAAAGATTTCCTTTCTTTTTCAGTTTTCTGAGAATAATTTATATATATAAATATATATAATATAGACGGGTCTATATATTATAAATTGTAATAAGTAGACCTTCCGATAAATAAGGCTTTAATTGACAAAATTCTACATACAAATATAAATATTTAAACTAATAATAATAATAATAATAAAAACATGTAACGAAGGGAAACTTTATACGTCACACGAAGGGAAACTTAGGTATATCTCAGTCTGTCTTTCTGTCTCTCTCTGTGCCTGTCTGTGTTCAATTTTAAGCATGAAGGAATTGAGGTTCGAGGTTGGAATTTTATTTTAAGTTAGACCCCCCCCCCCCCCCCGGGGCGTGAAAATAAGCTTTTAATCAAAATCGGTATTTTACAGTTAACTTTTAAATTAAAAAAATCATCTAAGCTTACTTTAAATTTTTTCTTAATTAATATGTGATTAATAATAATAATAAATTCATTTTTAAGTTTAAAAAAAAAATATTAAAATTATTGTAGGCCTAACAGTTTGTTTTTCTGTATTTGCTTGATAACAAAAAAAAAATAATAATTTTCATAATCTTTTAACAAATCATTAAAAAATTTTAATTATGAATTTAATTCATTTAAACAAAAAAACCGCATAGAAAAATTCTTTATAATAGTTTAGTTTTTTTTAAAAGTGCGTTTAGACTGCCCCATTAACCTTTGTTCTAGGTTAAAATCTCGAAATTTATGTCTATTTCTAAAAATTTCATTCTATTCATGTTATTACACACATAAATTTATTTATGGAGTTAATTTGATGTCGCCATCAAAAAGAATACGTAAAAGAGAAAGAGAGGATAATGTAATTTTTGTTCCCGTTCACTTCATCCCAAAAGAGAGAGAGGGAGAGAGAAAATGAAAGGGGGAGAGGGACGAGACCACGTGCTCTCTGACACGTAGCCTGCGTGTAATTTCAGTCCATTCACATTCATACAATTCCAAACGTCATCAAGGAATCTCCCATTGCAAAAAAAATTTTTATTCCTTTGGGGAATCATCACTCGGAAATAATAAATAATTTATAATGTATAAATAAATAATAATTGAATGATGTTTGTACAGGCTATATAGTAAATAAAATCTTTTCGACATTTATTGGGGAATAAATTTTATCTGAAGCGTTCTAGACTTTTGGAGTATCTGTTTTAAGGGATTATGGTTAAAAAGAAATATTTTTTTTAAGGGAATTCTGGGATGTATATTAATATCACAACCACCCCTGTCTCAAAAAATGTTTTAATTTTAAATCTGTTTCAGAGAAATGTAAATATTTTTTTTTTAATGAACCAATTTAGATTTCCCAACCTTTTGAAGTCCCCGGCACCCTACAAGATGCGTTGGGAATAACATTACATACTAGGGGCACGCTTCCTTTTTTTTTCCCTCTAGCAAAACGAAATTTTTTGCCGCCTTTCGGGAAATTTTTTTCACCTTGCTTCAAAATCATTTTACCTTTTTTTTTAAGGGAACGAAATTTTTAACACCCTCGGAAAATTGTTTCCCTCTTCCGTGTAAATCATTTGCCTTTTTTTTTTTAGCAAAGCTTCATTTTTCCGTCCTACATAAAATTTTTCCGCTTTTGTTTAAACCATTTGGCCTTTTTTTTTAGCAAAACTTTTTTCTGACTCTTTTAACTTTGCCCATCAACCGTAGGTTGGACAGGTAAAGTTAATGTAATCGTAAAAAAAATCGAAATTTTTCTGAAGCTGCCAAAATGCGTTTTGAGGTCCCCTGAATCCATTTAAGTAGTTTTTGGAATGATGTCTGTGTGTGTGTGTCTGTGTGGGGGGTGTGTGTGTGTGTGTATGTCTGTGGTAATTTTTTTCGTCAACGAAATTTCAAAAACTATTCATTCAATTGTTTTGAAATTTTGCACCCATAAACTAGGGGTAGAGGCCAAGAACTGAAAAGCTTTTGGTAAACATCGGACCATTAGGGGGCTCTAAGGGGGGGCAAAAAATTTTTCTTACATAACCTATAATTTTTTTTATATATTCAGAAACTAGACTTTTTCCCGAGTAAAATGATATATATAATATGTATAACATCGGACCATCAGGGGGACTCTAGGGGGGGGGCAATATTTTTTCTTGAATAGTGGGCGGGCAAAGTTGTGCGCTCGGCTTAGTCCGACCCTTTATTTTCAACTAAATATCTCGCGGCACCCCTTTGGCATCTCCCGGCACATGGGTTGGGAACCACTGCTCTAGGTACAGGGCCCCAGGAGATGATCAATCTTGGAATGGTTCATCGGAGCCAATGGTTACTTTTTCCCTTATAAATTTCCTTATTTACAATAATCCAGATTAATCAAGTTTTTATTATCTTCAAAACAGAACGACTTTTAATATATATAATTAGATATTACTCATGTACCCGAAAAAGATATAAGGGTGTGCCGCCGGGAGTCGAACCACGGATCCACCGATTTGCGCTCCGTGGTTCGACTCCCGGCGCCCCCTTTACTTTTTCGGGTACATGAAGTAATATCTAATTATATAAATCTCCGTTTCGCGGCTTACCTACGCGATGTATATAATATCTTAAATATTATATATAATTTCTTATTTATAAAGACTTTTAAATATTTCCTTTGAGTTGTTTACCTATCATTATTTACAAGAATATCTAATCTTTTTCTATATTAATAAGCAACAAATATCGATTGCTACAATCCGGGAACAAATATGAATCCCACTATTGCACTCTTTTAATTTTTATTTATTTAAGTTAATAAATATTGGGGGAAAAATTTCAAACATATAATTTATAGAAAAATAAAATATAATTATCAAGATTATAATATGTAATTTTCCTGTTAATCACTTTGTCAGTCACGCAATAAATTAATTATTATTTAAATAAGTTATATTAGGAATTTTACTTTTTATATTTATACATTAACCTTAGGAAATAATTTTTTGTATCTTGTAGTTACTATTTAGTCATAATCATTTTATTCGATCGCATCTTTTAACAAAATTGTTCTATTCAACATTTTCTTCAACTTTTTCAATTTTTTTTTCTTTTTGCCCTTGGGCCATTGCTCAGTGGAAGTGTTTCTGCCTCTTATGCTAGGAGTCAGGGATTCGCATCCCGCCTCATGCGACAAAAATATATTTCATTTGAATTCACTTCCAATCAAGTGCTTTTTACAATTTTTGGTACTGAAAAAGGTAAAAGCTTTTCGCAAAACATTTAATTAATAAAAATATGGATATAGCCTTTTAACTTTCTCTTACCCTATATATGAAATATATAGAGAGAAAATATTGCGATCATGTCAAAAATTCGATGTCGAGATTTGATGGATATACATGTTTTAAGGTCCCCTGAGTCCAAAAAAGTGGGTCCCGCAAATTGATCTGTGTATGTGTCTGTGTGTGTGGACATTTTTAACCACGAAGGAAATGATCTACGAGGTTGAAATTTTATATTTAAGTTAGGCACCCCCCAGAACTCGTGAAAATAAGCTTTTAAACAAAATCGGCCAAAAAGTACTAGTACTTTACTGATGTACTTTTTCAGTTTTTTTCGATTTTTTCAAAATTCGCTCAAACGATTTTTTTTTAAATTCATAAATCAATCATAAATCTGGTGGGACAAGCACAGAATACAACTTTCAATTACCGAAGATAAGAGAGAGTTGTGTGCTGTGCAACCATCACACCAGATTTTTTATAGGAGTTATTTATATTCTTTTTAATTACACATATGCATTTAATAATTACAAGAAAATAAATGACCTTGAATTTATTTATCAATTTACATATTGTAATAAATAATTAAATATGATTTCAAAAAATTATTCTCAAAAAAAACCCATTTAATTTCCTGTCGAGTTCAAAACAAAGAAAATATTTTTACGTAGTATAAAATTTTCGACCTTGAACTTTTGACAGATCGTGACTTAATTAGAAAATGTTTAATTTTCTATGAAAGAAATTAGGTACAATATTACAAACAGAGAGGATGCAATGATCTTTCAAATTTGTATTACCTTGTGCATTAAAGAATTAAATTTATCCACCCCTCTAAAACTGACCCTGAAATTAATACAAAGCGAGTTTATTTACGTAAATAAATAAAAAAAATATTTTAATAAAAAATGATTTATTCTAAGCCTGAAATAAATTAGTAAAGTAACATTTCTCATTCTTATTAATTTTTACTTTTTTTTTTAGAGTGTCCCTTTTCTTGTAATTCCAAATAAGAATTTATCATCATTTTTCTCCTCTCCTTCTCTCTCTTGGCGATTGCGGTCAAGTCGTTAATTTACTTTCCCACCTGAACTGAACTTTTATTAAGTCATCTATTTCTTCTTAGAAGCGATTCTTGCTTGTTTTAGGGGGGAGGACTTAATTTGATTGAGAAAAAAAAAAGAGAGAGATAAATGACTAGCGCAAGTTGTTGTTGTTGTTGTTTTAACTATAATATATATAACAAAAAAAACAATGTTCTCTCTGTACTTTAACCATCCCCAGAAGGATAATAGGATTAATTAAATAAACGCCTTTCTTGAGAATTAAATAAAAAACTAAAATCATCATTAAATTTGCTTGTTTTTTACTTTCTCTTATAAATAGTTGGACAAAAAAGTTATTTTGTGAAATTCGTCCATTACTTTCTAGGGCCTACCCAAGTTTTGTGCATCTGAGGAGTAAGAAATATAAAATGAACTTTTTCTGAATTTGGATGCTAGTTTAGTTTTTGAAAGTTACAGGAATATAAATTAAACATTAATACAAAAAAAAAAACATAGTTCCAACATTTTCATATTTAAATTTGCAGGGAATTTGCAGGCCTTCATTAGCCATAATTCCTTACTGAAAGACTTTTTTAAATTTAATTAAGGCCTTTTTCGGCAACGGAGGCCATTTAGACCTCTGTCTTTATTTATTTCAATTTATTGGTAGTCAATTAACTTGAAATAAAATTTTGTCACATGAGACTGGATGCGAACCCGCGACGCTTGGTACAGAAGGCCAGCACGCTAACCACTATACCACTCCTCGAGGGCAACTGAAAGACTTGTCATAAATTTTTAGCGATATTCGCTTCAGACATGCAATTACTGTACAAAATGATGACAAGGGACATTTGGTGACAAAACACTGTCATCATTTTGTGCTGTAATTGCAGCTCTGAGGCGAATATCGCTAAAATTTTGTTATTTAAGACAAGTCTTTCAGTAAGGAATCGTGGCTAATGAAGGCCTGCAGTTGCGGCCGAAACGTCCTCAATAAAGGCGATTTTTTGCCTTAAAAAATTAACTCCAATTTATTTACTTAAACATTTTTTACTTTATCTTACCCTATATATGAAATATATGTATAGAGAGATCATGTCAAAAATTCGATGTCAAGATTTTGATGGATATTCTAAGAAAGTTTTGTTAAATATTCAAAAAAAAAAATTTTTTTTACAAACTTCTAAGTTTCGTCTGCAATCTCCTAGCAACCATCATGACCTATATTTTATTCATAGTAAAACGGGACAATTACTATTATTGTCATAGGCCTTTCCACGAAATTACTCTACAAATTAGAACGTCACTGCTAATAAAATCACATGTATATAAGTATTGATATAATAACACTAATTGGCTCCACGCCCTCATTATAAAGGGCTGGTCCTGATGAAAGAAGGATTGAGATCTAGGGATAAAATCAGACATGAGGCTCTATTTCTTTGGAAATTCCAAATTCCGGACGCAGATTTCTTCCTTCTGTGATTCCATTTTGCATTGCCTCATGAGGAATCTTCTTTCTGTCTACTTAATTCCATACTTTAATCTCTTGATTTTATTTATTTATTTTTTTTTTAAACATTCACACTTTTTTTCTCATTCACACCACACATCACTCACTTTTTCAAACAATTAATATAATATTATAGGTTTTAAAAAAAAAAAAAAATTGTTCTTTAACTTAGTTAGGGCTAAGGTCTCCCTTTTGTATTAGCTAATTTATCTAATATTGAATTTGTTAGTATATGCGCTAAGAAATGTCAAAAATAAATAATGATTCCAAATTAACCAATTAAATTACGAATATAAATGAATATATGATATTTTGTATTTTGTAATCTGATTTAAATTGATTTTGTTGATTTATTATAATTATCATTTATCACTAAAATAAACAAAACGGTCATTTAATGTTATTTGAATTCCCAATACAAATAATATTTATCGAGAGAGGTTTAAGTTGAGTGATTTACCAGGGGTGTGCCTATGAAACCGACCTTTAGAGGTGCGCACATAAACACATATTTTATAAAAGTGAAAAAAGATATTTTATTCAAAGTAATTTCCTTCGTTAGCAATACAATTCTCCCATCTTTCAGGGAGCTTATGAATCCCTCTCCAAAAAACTCGTCTTCTTTCGAGGCAAACCATTCATCGAGCCATTTGGCAACATTTTCGTAATCTGTGAACTGCTGCTCCCTCAAAGCGTGACCCAAAGATGAAAACAAGTGATAGTCCGTTGGGGCCAAGTCTGGGGAATAAGCCGCATGTGTGAGAATTTCCCACCCAAACGTTTCAATGGTTTCTTTGGTTCGTTTTGCAGCGTGTGACGGAGCGTTGTCGTGCAACAAGATGACTTTGTGCTGCCTTTTTTGATATTCTGGTCTTCTTTGGCGTATAGCCTGGTTCAATTTCACCATTTGCTGTTGATAACGTTCCGTATTGACAGTTTCGCCAGGTTTCAGGAGTTCGTAGTAGATAATTCCTTCTGATCGCCACCAAACACTTTTTGGGCGGTCGGCCACGTGCTTCGTTCTTAATGTCAAAATCTCCCCTCTTGAATTTTTTGAACCATTCTTTGCACTGTGTTTCACCAAGAGCATAGTCGCCAAAAGCTTCTACAAGCATTCGATGAGATTCCGCGGCCGTTTTTTTCAAATGATAGCAAAAAATCAACGCCGTCCGCAAATCACTTTGTTGAGGAACAAAGGTTGACATGTTTGACGTGGTGAAAAAAATGTTGGGAGTATGAAATTGGAATTTTTTTGAGTTCGAAACTTAGAACAGACATAAACCAAACAAACAAACTCAATAACTAGACTGTATAGTACCAAAACTGGCCGCCAGGATTTTTCAAAGTAAAAGGCGGTTTCATAGGCACACCCCTGGTATGTTTACCTCAAATGTTTAAAATTTGTTATAATGAAATTCACAAATTTAAATTGATTATATAATTCTAAAATTTTAGGATGATTTCATCAAATAATAAATTCTCACAATATGATGAATTTTTCATTAAATTATGAGAATTTATGTTTTTTAAACTCTAGCGATGTTAAAAAAAATAAACAAGATTTGTATGTTGATTTTATAACTAGATATTGTACCTCTGGTGTTTATTTAGTTGCTAATGTAAAATGATTATATTCTATTTAATAAAACTTTAGTATTGGGTGGCCGAGAACTGACAATTCACTGTTGTTGTGAACACTGTCCCTTTATTAAAGCACAATACTGGCAACAATGTAGACAGTCATCCTGATCAGAGCCTAGTACTAAAGTTATATTAAATAGAGTAATTCTTGATAAGCTAATTAATACATTTAGAATGAATTTTAAAAAATAACAAATTTTTCCTTTTACATGATTTTATTAAAAAAAAAAATTCTAACATTTTGGTGATGAAAAGGGGGAAGTGTGGAGGGGGAAATGTTTGCATTAAGGTGTGCATTTCTATTCTAATGATGTCACGCTAAGATCCACGTTCCTTCACGAACGAACGATATGGGATATTGAATTGGTTGTTCTGAATAGAGCAGGTGAGCAAGCCGAGCGTGCTTGACTGTAATCTACATGCAAATTATACATTTATTTTTTATATAAACATTGTTAACGGTTTTGCATTTATCGCTAAAATATTATTATGTGCATGCTAAAATAAATAAACAAATTTTCCCTCACTCCTTGACTTAGAAGTTAGAGTTAGGGACAATGTTATTATACATAACATCCACCTGTTCTGAGGATGATCCCAACCGGGATCGAAACGTCAACGTGGTGGGAATAAAATAATGAAATACAACTAACTGCAGATTTTCTTCAACTTTTCAACTATCCTAACTTTTGCTTACCTTCGATAATTAAGAAGTTTGTTCTGTGCTTGTCACATCAAATTTTTTGTGTCGACATATATTTATTATAGTTTCCGACCGTACGGTACACTTGAATTCAGATTTATTTTTTATAAGTTGAAAAATATTTATAAATTGTTACCATGGAACCATTTCTCTTTCTTATCTTCTCTATGCAATACAAGAGCAAATGTGCGTCTTGAGACGATTTCCAAGGGCAAAATGAGATATATACACTTTAAAGAGCATCAAAAAATTAATTGATTTTTGAATTAAAAAAAAAAAAATCGTTGACAAAATTTTGAAAGAAAATGGAAAAACTGAAATGTACATCAGTAAAGTACTAGCAATTTTTGGCCGATTTTGATTAAAAGCTTATTTTTCTGGTCCCGGGGGGGTGTTTAAATTTAAATATAAAATTTCAACCTCATAGCTCAATTCCTTCATGCTTAAAATTGAACACACACATACCCACACACCCACACACCTCACAGACAGACCATGTCGCGAAAACCACTTTTGGATTCAGGAGTTCTCAAAACGTGAAGATCCACCAAAAATTTCTGACATCGAATTTTTGACATGAAACCAATACTTTCCCCTCTCTATACATATTACATATATACATAGGTAAGAGAAAGTAAAAAAATTAAACATTTTTTGGAAGTGAGCATTATCCGCGGAGCCCGGCAAAGCAAAAGTAAGAAGTAGGGCAGCCAGAAAATTTATTAATATACATTTTTTACTTTCTCTTACCTATGTATATTATATTATATCTTCTTCTTCTTCTTTATATATATAATTCTTCTGTACGTGTAAGTGACTGAACCTCCTAAAAACGATTGAACCAATTATGATGAAATTTTCTGTGTATAAAGCTTGTGAGAATCCTGGACAGGTTTTAATTCACAAATAATAATAAGTTAATGAGTAATTAACTGTTAAAATAAGAAAAAAATAAAAATTAGGAGAAATGGTTGCCATGGTAACAAAATATAAATATTTACCCATATTTACGATTTTTTATTTATTTACATTTTTTGAATTCTAAAATATCAAAGGCGTAAATTTTTTGTTTGTGTATCGGGAGAGTCCCGGAAAGGATATGATTCACAAAAATCTTAAGTTCATGAATAATTAACTGTTAAAATAAAACTCTATATATAAAAATGGAGAGGGAAAAATGTATGTACCGGTATATATATAAGTAGGCGAGCAAGGGGGGTCCAGGGGCGCAGCCCCGGCTAGACGGGAAAGCCCCGCCGAAGGCGGGGCTTTGCGTCTAGTATGTAATATATATATAGAGAGAAAGTATTGGATTCATGTCAAAAATTCGATGTCGAGATTTTGATGGATCTTTACGTTTTGAGGTCCCCTGAATCCAAAAAAAGTGGTTTTCGCGACATGGTCTGTCTGTGTGTGGGTGGGGTGGGGGGGTGGGTGAGTGTGTGTGTGTGTTCAATTTTAAGCATGAAACTTATAAATTTTACATCTGAATTCATATGTTCCGTACTGTTGGGAACTAAATATATGTCGACACAAAAAATCTGGTGTGACAAGCACAGAACACAACTTTCGATTACCGAAGGTAAGAGAAAGTTGTGTGCTGTGCGCCAGTCACACCAGATTTTTTATTTATTTGAATAGTCACAGTGAAAAAATAAAACTTTTATATTTTATAGTCGACGTTTCGAGCGTTCGTCACACTCATTTTCAGGATAAAATATTTTAGCTCTCTACTGTGCTAAGGGAGAGAGAGCTTATGCAGAGATTCCGGTGTCTGTCTGTCCTTACGCTTATGGGTGGAGATAGGCGAAACGCCTAAGGGGCCACTAGTGAATATGTGTGTGTCTGTGTGTCTTTACGCCAAAAAATACGGCCTGAACTAAAGGTCGTAGAAAAATAATAATTGAATATACGGATTCAGCATAAAAACTGATTCAGGAAAAAATACGTTTTGGTCCCTAGCAATTCCGGATTTTTAAATATTTAAAATTTTTTAATTTTTTCCATTTGTTTACATTTTATTTCCAATTATTTCACATTTTAATTTTTTGTTTACATCCCGATAGCACAGTACGTCTTATGTACGTACATAAGACGTACTGTGCTATCTGGGATTCATCAGAATGTAAACAAATGTGGCCATTTTTTTTACTTTCTCTTACCTATGTATATATGTAATATATATATATAGAGAAATATTGGATTCATGTCAAAAATTTGATGTCAGAGATTTTGATGGATCTTCACGTTTTGAGGTCCCCTGAATCCAAGAAAGTGGTTTTCGCGACATGGTCTGTGTGTGTGTGTGTGTGTGTGTGTGTGTGTGTGGGTGGGTGGGTGTGTGTGTATTCTGCATGAAGGAATTGAGCTATGAGGTTGAAATTTTATATTTAAGTTAAACACCCCCGGGACCGGAAAAATAAGCTTTTAATCAAAATCGGCCAAAGAGTACTAGTACTTTACTGATGTGTTTTTTTCAGTTTTTTTCGATTTTCTCAAAATTTGCTCCAACGATTTTTTTTAATTCAAAAATCAAATTTTTTAGATGCTCTTTAAAATGTATATTCTCATTTTGCGATTGAAATCTTCTGAAGACCACTTTACTCCTGTATTTCATAGGGAAGATAGGAGATGTGGTTGCCATGGTAACAAAATATAAATATTTTCCCATACTTATAAATTTTACTTCTTGAATTCATATGTTTCGTACTGTCGGGAACTAAAATATATGTCGACTCAAAAAATCTGGGTGAGCAAGCACAGTACACAACTTTCGATTACCGAAGGTAAGAGAAAGTTAGCTGTGCGCCAGTCACACCAGATTTTTATTTAATTTATGGATGGATAATAACCTATTTTAACCTCTCATTTTTTTTGACAATTGTATATTTTGACCTGCCACGAGTTACGTTGTTGTTATAAACATTTCATTTCTTTCGGACCTAATTATTCCAGAAAATATATAAACATTTATTATTTGTTGGCTGCCTACCTTCCAAAAATTTTTACTCAAATATTTCAAAAATATTCCGTCCTCTTTTTTTTTCTCTCTTCTGGCAGTATAATTTTTCTCGCATTCATAGGCCTAATTATGTTTACATATTTATTTTACATGGCCATTCTCCAACAAACGTTGAAATAATTCCACTGTATTCTAAGAATAGTTTGAAATTTGTAAATTCCAAATTTTATAGCTCAGTGAATTATTATTACGAATTATTTTATAGAGAAGAGAGAGTTTTAGGAAACAATTATAAACTTTCCTAGACAACTTAACCCTCGAATTAACACAACCCATGAATGTAAATACAATAAAAATTAGTTTGTTGTTACACATATAATAAACTTTTCTTGTAGTTTGAGATTTAATTAAAAAAAAAAATCTTAATGAAAGTCTACGGAAAAAGGATACGGGATTTG
Source organism: Euborellia annulipes (assembly GCA_023213315.1). Lineage (NCBI taxonomy): Eukaryota > Metazoa > Arthropoda > Insecta > Dermaptera > Anisolabididae > Euborellia > Euborellia annulipes. The sequence goes on from JAKCPI010024703.1 coordinate 18,030, forward strand.
AACCCTGCGTTTAATTTCAAAACAAAGAAAAAATAAATGATTCATGGGGGGAGACTTTTTTAAAGCTTATTTTCTGTCATGAAGACAGGCCGATAAAATATTCAATACAATAACAAATTTAACTTAAATTTTTTAAAGTGAAACTTGTTTGATCCTCTCAAATTTTTTCGCTCTTCTATCAGCATGTCGCGTTACAAGCCGTGACGTCAAAGGCTGTGATGCTACAAGCCATGACGTCACAAGCCGTGACGACAAAAATAGGAAAGTTGAAATTAATATTTATGACGAATTATAAAAAATAATTGTGAGATTTAATTATTCAATTTTTAAATTGATAAAATATAATTTTTAAAATAATTTAAAATGATTCAAATATTCAGTTACTAAATAAATATTGTTCTCAGTTTTTTAACATGCGTCTTGATTTCCCATTTTCCAATTATTAAGTTAAGATTAAAAACGCCATTTTAATACCCTTAATTGAATAATTTTCTGAAAATTTTCAGTTAAACGCCTACGGTCCGAAAAAAAGTTTCACTTGCATCGTGGTTTCATAAAACCACACAATGATTATTTTTTTGCTTCTGCACAAGGGAATTCGTACCTTAATTTTTTTAAAATAAATATTCAATTCGTAGATTAAATTACAACTAATAAAAATTAATTTGGAGTTAGTAATATGATGAACTGCAAATTGCCTCTGTGGGAGTGAAATGTCCGAGTGTCTGTCTGTCTGTCTCTCTGTATGCCCCATGTCTGTCTGTCCCTCTGGTCAGCATTCCATTTCCTAAACGTTTCCAGAGAGAGAAGCCTTGCGGCTGAATTAAAATCATCTAATTATCCCAAAGCGAACAAGAGAGTTTCCAACTAACTTTCCAGCTCTATGTGTGGGTACCTATAGAGAGAGATTCGACACACATGCCCCGCAAAAATCGCCTCCGGAATTTTTTTTTCATGTTGTGTTATAATAATAAAAAGGTTCAGAGCAAATCACAAACAATGGAATTTTAATTAAAAACGACAGCGCACTTGTAGATTATATAGAGTGGCGAGAAAATAGAGTTCAAGAAAAGATAACGAATAAAAAAAAAACTCCAACTAATAGATTAAAAAAGCGAAGGGCTAATTACATAATTATTACATTCAATTAAAATAAAAATCTCTTCGTTCTTTAACTATTAACAAATTAATCATCTAGAATAAATCTTCGATATTACAATAGATTATTTATTTTTTATTTGTTCAGCCTCACGCCATTGGGCCAAAACTTCTCCAAAATCCTTACAATAGTTTATTAAAACTCATCTTGGAAAGAGGCCGTAACGTTCGAGGTAACGTAACGAGGCTTCTTTCCGGCCCGAATTATTTTAATATTCTTTGTCGACGTTTCGGGGACTAAACGTCACCCAGCTTCAGGACAAAGGTGTTGAAAAATTCGTTTCTCTTAAAAAAAAAAAGAATTATAAAAAAATATGCCAATAACATAATAGCCTGCAAAATAGTGCTCTAAAAAAAATAAATCGGGAATGACTTCCCAAATATATTCTTTTGGAATTACGTCTGTCTGTGTGTGTGTTTGTGTGTGAGGCACGATTGCTTAAAAGCGCAAGCCGAATCGATGAAATTCGGTATATACTCCTTACACTAAAATTGTAGATTTCTATCAACTTTTGGAGTAAATATGTCACTTGGAAGTAGTACTTTACCTATTTAGTTTTTTCAACAATTTTGAAATTTTCAATTTCTTTGTCATAGCTATTATGATAAATTACTCAAAAGTTTTTATTCTTTGACATTTTTTCGAAAACTGAATAGTTTTTGAAATAATCAAAGAAGAAAAAGACATTTGTCGTGAATTTTGAAAAATTTTGTTTCACAAATTCATTTGTTCATATTTACATGTTTTTTAATGACACCTGCATTTTTTTTTTTTTTTGATTTTTTTTTTTTCAAAATTACCGAAAATTGTCTTTTTCTCTGTTGATCATTTCAAAAACTATTCAGTTTAAAATAGAGTAATTTATCATAATATGACAAAGAAATTAAAAATTTCAAAATTTTTGAAAAAACTTTTTAGGTAAAGTACTACTTCCAGGTGACGTATTTACTCCAAAAGTTGATAGAAATCAACAATTTTAGTGTAAGGAGCATATACCAAATTTCATCGATCTGGCTGCTTTGATTTTTAAGCAATCGTGTCCCACACACACACACAGGCATAATGCTAAAAATGTTTTTTTTTTTTTGACTCAGGGAGGTCTAAAACGTGGAGAAACATCAATATCTCGAAGTCTAATTTTTTTACGATCACAATACTTTCTCTTTATATTCTATACGAGAAAGTAAATAAATTAGAAAAAATAATAAGAAGTTAACAGATTAAATAGGCTCAGCAGGTTTTGAGGTTTGCCTTCTATGTACCCGGAGAGGTGAATAAGAAGATTTAATAGAAGAAGCCTTCATTGATCAAGAAGGTTTCGCCTGCTCTAATTTGTTCTTGTTTATTTTAGTCGATATCTTGTTATTTGAATTTTTACGTCTAATAAAAATATTTTCAACAGTTTATGCAAGTATTAGAATTTACTGAAGCAAAGTGGAAGGTTATTTCTTTTATAGGCTATAAACGTAGCGGAGGAAATTTGAATGCAACCCTCCCCACCGCCTATGTGATAGTCACTCGCGACTAAAACTAAAATTGACAGATGGGAGAAATAAAAAAACAAGAAAGAAGAATGGGGAGAGTCTATTCCAGAGAACAATGCCGTCCTTAAAACAAAGATAAATTGGAGTTGTTTTTTTTTAGTGGAGACCACAGAATAGTAAACAGGTGTTTGGGTAGGTGGGTGAGTAGAGGGGAAGGAATTACCTTTTTAATGAATAATTTAAAATTTATTTTTATTGTCTTGAGTAGCCTCTAATTTACAACCGCGATATGAAAATAAAAATATAAATTTTTTTCTTTATCAAAATCGATTTTAGTAAAATCTTTTTATAGGCAAAAAAAACAACAAATATTTAATTTGTGATCCAATAATTAAAAAAATCCTTTCCGCTCGCATCCACAGCTCATAATAGCTTATTCTTTATTTTTTTTAGATTCAAATTATAATTTTTTTTTAAATTATTATTAATACGAAGACCCCAACACGAAACAATAGACTATAAAGGCGGAGTCTATCCAAGAATTTTATGCAAAGTCTATATTAACCATATTAAATAAAAAACTAATCCGAGTGGGACGTGCCTACATCCTAACAGTTGCATTCAATAATAATAAAAGATAACAGCGTTATTGTTAACAATATTTTAAAATATTGTAGTTGTGGCTGTTGAGTTGTATCAAGGAAGCAGAGACTAGCAGCCACATTTTTTTCTTTAAACATTTTAATGGGCCGATGGTCATGATAGAGATCATCTTCAGGCCACAATAAGCGTCAAGAAAGTAAATATATTTTCTTGACGTTTATTGGTCTCTGAAGATGGCCTCTATCGAGACCGAAACGTCGGCCCATTTAAATTCCATTTAAAGCATAAAGGAATTGATCTATGAGGCGGGAATATTATATTTAAGTTATACACCCCCGGGAGGGTGAAAATAAGCTTTTAAACAAAATCGGCCAAAAAGTACTAGTACTTTACCGATGTACTTTTTTTACTTTTCATTTTCTCAAAATTCGCTTTAACGATTTTGATTAAAATTCATAAATCAATTATTTTTTAGATGCTCTTTCAATTGTATATTCTCATTTTGCCCTTAAAATTGTTTGAAGCACACTTTAGTCTTGTACTTCTTAAGAAAGAGAAGAAATGGTTGCCATGGTAACAAAATATACATATTTTTCCATGTTTGTAAATTTTACATGCCTACGGGCTTTGTCTAGTTGGTAGCGTCCATTTAGATACCAGATGGCTTAAATAGAAATGCCTGAACCCCCAAAAGATATATTCATTGCAAAGGTTATCGTCAAAAGTCTTAAATGGCCTAAGTTGCCGAGAAGACTGTGTGAATGTGTGTGTGAGTGTGATGGGAGTGTGAATGAGAAAAAAAGTGTGAGTGTTAAAAAAAAAAATTTACATTTTGAATTCTAGCCTAGGCTATGTCGACACAAAAAAATCTGGTGTAACAAGCCTAGAATACAACTTTCAATTACCAAAGAGAAAGTTGTGTGCTATGCATTCAGTCACACCAGTATTTCGAATAAACCGCTAATAGTGAATAAAACAAACATAGAGAAAAAAAACAGAATTTTTTTAATACTTAGGCTACTAATACCTTAATTACATTTTAATTGTTATTTCTGTTTGTGTATTTTATGATTTCCGGAGAATGTTTATATAAGTATGTAGAAAAAAAAAAGTAGGCTATTACACACTCTACACTTTATGCATGTTTCACGTGTTAATTATTTTTTTTTAACATTAGACTAGAACCCTTTTATGTCTAATTGGTTAATAACAGATCTATTTCTTTCAACGGAACCACGAGCAGCTGAGGGATGAATGAGATGGTGGTGGTGGCACATTCAGACGTACAGACAGACAGCTGGCATATCAATCATCTAGGCATGTTTGACCATGCAGAACCATGTCCATCCGCGCCATTGGCAATAACCCTTTAGCTACCAGTGAAAGGACATCATCGCCATCATTTATAGAAATATATATTAATTAATATTTAAGTTTGGAGGGGAGACTTTTGGCCCCTATGAATTGTGATCTAATCTCTATAAAAGATGCTGAATTGATATATGGAGCCTAATAACATTTTATTAAACCACAAATGTATTTTAAATAAGAATATAATAACTTTAAAATATTATTAATATATCTTCACATTTACGAGGGAGGTATATTAAAGAATATATATTCTTTTTTAATGACTTTAAAATTTAATTTTTTTTAAACCCTTTTCGGCAATTTAGGGGGTTTAGGACTTTATTCATTTGCTGTAAGATTTGCTGTAACACATTGACGTAGCCAGAAATTTTTGATGGGGGGGGGGGGGATCAAGAAATCTTTTTCAAAAATTTAAGATTATTGTAGGGTATTTATAAATCATTTTGGTTTGTTTTTTAAGCTAGAGTAAATTATTATATTTTACTTTCTCTTACCCTATATGAAATATAATTTGTATTAAATATCGAGTCATGGCTTGGGTCCCATGGGGGGGGGTTTGAACCCCCAAACCCTCCCCCCCCTGGCTACGTCTATGCTGTAACATCATCTTGTATTGAAACAAAGGATACTTGCTATATAGAATTTGTAATCAAAATGTTTAAAATATCACAACAAATGACACCTTATTGTTATAATTGACACCTGCTCAGTAAGTAGCAAATGAAAAGAATTTTTTAATAATTTCTAATATTTTTATATTTGCAATGTATATTTTATTTTTTATTTAGCTTGGAATCATCTCCTATGAGCCAGCAACAACGAAGCTACAAATGTCGCCTAATACAGTATATTAGAGGCTTTAATCCCTTATTTCGGAGTCTTAAACAGATGTGACCAAGAGAAGAAGCGAACTCGCCGGTTTCTTAGAACGCGCTTAGGGTAGGGAAGACTGGCATTAAAAAGATTAGAAGATATGCAAGTCCCAACTAGGGCAATTCGTGGTGGGATCCTCCTGGGGGGCTAATATAGTGGTAGGCTACCCAAAATGCCACAAGCCTCCTCCTATTCAAAACCGTTGGACTCCTCTATTGGAATCACCTTTGAAGTAAAGTTTCAATATTTGACTTTTTATTGTCTCATATTTCTATATTTAAAAAAATATAAAATTACTGTAAAAAAATTCAATTTAAACGTATAAAGATTAAAAACAAAATATCTGGTACTCTAAAAAAATGGGAAAAAGAGAGAGAAAATATATTATTTATATCAATATTTGATGAGTTTTATATTACATTTGAAATCCTTTAGAGAATAGTCGGTGATCCGTCTGCTTGGCTGCTGGGGTGGGGGAAATTTATAAACTTATTCGATTCGAATATCAGAAGAGGATAGACGATACCAAAATAAATAGGTGAGCAACAATTTAATAGATTCCATTCAACGCATCTCATCTTTTTAATTCCCTTCTCAAAATTGGATGGGATAAAAAAGAAGTAGAGAGCAGCACAAGTTGTTGCTCCATCGCGGCAGGCGATATTTTCTATTCCTATGGGCGTTTGCTTATTAGAGGAGAATATTCAATATGAAATTGCGAATTTGACATTCTAGAAATTCAATCAATAATTTATTGGGTTTAAATTCAAATGAAGAGAGAGGGAGAGGGAAGAGTTGGCCAATTTTAAATTAAAATATTCAATTTTTGAATTGCCCAAGTTTATACATATATAACCCGGGTTGCACATTTTGAAACTATTTGGAAATACATTTAAATTTGTAATTTTAATCATTATAAAAAAAGAGAAAGAAACGATGGGACCAGAATTTATTATATTCCATTTAAAAATATTTTTGTTTCATATTAAGAAATATGGTAACTACCGGTACCCTCTTGGGTAGGGTTGCCAGACGTCTGGATTCCGTCAGGACAGTCCGGATCTTGATCTTAAACATGTGTCCGTTTTGGCGACCCGATGTTCGGATTTTACTAATATGAACCGAAAACGTGGCCAAATTGGGAAATTCGTCGCTCCTTAGGTTGGTCCCATTTGTAATTTATTAACCCCATAATCTTGGGCGTAACTAGGAAATTTGGCTGGGGGGACAATGGGACAAGCCATCCTCGTTGGGGGCCTGGAAGGCCTCATATTGACTCAATTTTTCTTGGGTCGGGGAGCTTTCTGGGGGTGGGCCGCCCCCTCTACTCCGGGACCCCCCTAGTTACGCCCATGCCCATAATACTCATTATTTAATTTAAAAAGCTTATAAATCAAGCTAAATTTGATATTATTTTTCACATCTAAAAACGCAGTTTTCAGTGCCTAATTTAAAAAAAAAATTTCCATACCCTCCGGAAGTCGTCTGTCCGGATCTGGCCTCAATAAATTATGGTAAACCTAGTTGGGGTTTATATATCTAAACTATTAAACGCCTAAGCTTAGAGGAGGCAATGGCTAAGCCGGCTAAACTGAGGATTACGGAATCCGAAGTCTCAACACGGCTCGGGTTCGAATCCAGCTTGCCGCAAATAATTCAAACATCCTGCGGAAGTCTCCTCTTAGGGTAGGATAGGGGAATAGCCCCACCGTGGTACCACAAAGGGCCTAATTGACCTAAGTGTGTCCCCTCTCTGGGAACGGCCACTTCAACCTAACCTAACCTATTAAACGCGTACAAGTTGGACTGACAATTTCAAGAAGCCTTTTAGATAAATGGAGAATGTAATTGAAATAAAATAGATAGTATTCAAACGTTTGCGTTTAAATCCTGGAAGATAGACAACCAAAATGACCAACTCGTAGATTTTTCGAACATTTCAGCACAGCAATTATAACAACTGAGAAACTTTGGTCTATAAAATCTTCTCCCCCTACACCATCATCTCGGTCAAATATCGTTTGTTTACAGGTCGCGAGAACCAGCGTTACTTGACTCACCGCGCGTCACCATTCAAGGACTATATAGACCAATAGAGAAGACGTTATGTTCTCAAAATATGGACTAACTGGCAATTATTGTAGCCTATGTTACAAAACAAATCTTAACGTGTTGCAATTGGCAAAATCAGTTTTTCCTAAAATAATACTCCAAACTTTAAGTTCCCTGTTTTGTTCAAATTTATTAACAGGTTTTCAGATTAGCGCTGACTAATGCTGCCTATTGTGATTTCGCGGATCCATTCAAATAGTGATACGTATTTACTCAGTTGTATTGGATCAGATGTTAGATTTTCAAATCATTATCACCTATTTTTATCACGTTCAAATTTTAATTAATATTGTGTTCCAATTTTACAAGATAAAAATAAAAATTCTAGCAAAATCTTGAAAATTGTTTAATATCAAAAACGATTTGCAGTTAAGAGAGATAGAGAGGGGAAACGAAACAATAAAACACGTTCAATCGGAGAGAATTTGTTTTATCACCTTTATAAGATAATAAAATCAGAAAGACAAGCCATAAATATTTAATCGGTCAGATGAAGTATAAAAAAAAAGGAGGAAGGACCTGTAGAGAATTTACAAAGATGCGCCGAGGAGTGGGGGGGGGGGCGAGAAGGCTTTGAAATCCGCCGCCGGTTTTGTGTTTATAAACAAGAGGACAAAGGAACGAAAACAGGAAGCCGCTAACGCGAGGCCCGAATCCTGATCCGAAACGGAGGGGGGGGGGAAGTAAAAGTAATCTTCAAAGAAATATCAAATTTATAAATTTTTATGGGGAAAGATTATCTATGTAAAGAATATTTTTATTTTTTATTATTAGATGGAAGGTGATATCAAAATGCGCAAGAAAGAAGGCAAGAGGCGATTGGGACTTCAGAATTCATCATTTTTATTATAGCGGATGCGGATTTTTGTAATGTGAAAGAAATATTAAATTTCGAGGATCATTGTATTGAATTAAATAAAGATGTAATAATTTATTTAACATTTTTAAATAAAAAAAAAAAATATTTGTCAGTAAACCAACCATATAACGGATACCTTCTTAATCTGATACCCAATTATATTATCTTAAGGATGGTGCTACAAGCAGAAAATGCCAGCCAGACCTATTAACCCATCAAAAGCAGCGGCGTAACTACCCTTTGAGGGCTGGGGGGGGGGGGCAAAGCTCAACTGGGGCGCCGAGGGGGGCACTGGGAAGACGAATCTCATTTGACCTTTTTTTAACTTTCTCTTACCTCTATATATGCTAATGTATTTAGAGAGAAAGTATTGGATTCATATCAAAAATTCGATGTCGAGATTTTGATAGATCTTCACGTTTTGAGGTCCCCTGAATCCAAAAAAGTGGTTTTGGCGAAATGGTCTGTCTGTCTGTCTGGGTTCAATTTAAAGCATCAAGGAATTGAGCTAGGAGGTTGAAATTTTATATTTAAGTTAGACACCTCCCCGGAGCGTGAAAATAAGCTTTTAGTCAAAATCGGCCAAAAAGTACTAGTACTTTACTGATGTACATTTTCAGTTTTTCCGATTTTCTCAAAATTCGCTCCAATGAAATTATTAAAATTCAAAAATCAATTATTTTTTAGATGCTCTTTAAAATGTTTATTCTCATTTTGCTATCAAGATTGTTTGAAGCCCACTTTACTCTTGTACTTCATAGGAAGGATAGAAATGGTTGCCATCTATCGGCGGAAACTAAATATACGTCGACACTCAAAATCTGATGTGGCAACACAGAACTCAACTTTCGATTACCGAAGATAAGAGAAAGTTCTGTGTGTGCGACAGTCCCACCAGATTTTACTAAATATATGTTAATAAATATTTTTTCATTCCTAGATTAGGAAAATTTTTTTTTTTTTGAAAATTCAAAAAAAAAAATATTTTTGAAAAAATATTGATAGGTTAATAAAAACAAGTTTTTGCGTTTTGAATATTTTATAAAAATCTGAAAATAATGAGCCTCTTTAAAGTTTGGATGATGTGCATAGAGTTATAAAAATTGGACATAACAAAATATTAATATTTGGTTCTTTTACCATATAGGTAAGGCTTTTAATATCAATCTAAACCAATTTGTGAATAGGATTGAGAGCTTGAAACCAAGAAATTTCGGCACCCATCTCTTGATATGGCTCTACGTAAAAATAAAGACCTAAAACGCTCAGGTCTTTATTTTTTTTTATTTAGAGTTCAGTGGTCTGCTCTCACGTAAATATCCAAAGAAAATTCTCCAGTTGACGCCACTCTTATCACGAATCGTTTAAATTATTCTATTAGAATCTCGAGGTTTTTCTCTTTTAATTCAATCCAATCATTCCTTTAAACAGAAAAAATATTGAATTATTCATTTTCCAATTTTTATTTTTCCATTTGATCCTCAAGAGAGATAAAAGAAAAAGAGGGAAGAAAGTTTGGAGAAGGAAAAAAAAACAAAAACATTTTCCATTCATCTTCATCAGACCTGTAGAGGAAAATCTAAATAAGTCCTATATTCATGATTGAAAACGGAGCAACTTCCGGCAAGTCATCTAATAAATCATAATATAGATATAGAAGAAATCTATAAATAAAACTCTATCAATCAACATTAGATTGTAATTATCAACTCTCTTTCTTGCCACCAACTGAGAGGGGGGGGGGGGGGGATATATAATTTCCCTTCAGGTTTTTTTTTTCTTTTTGATATAAGATAAAATAATAATATTCAGACTGTGATAGAAAAGCCAAGTGGGAATGTCCATTTGTGATTCCACCAGACTTATTTCATTATTTCAAGCTTAATAATTGATTATAGGGTTTTTTATTCACTAAGTAAACTAGAACGGAAACGTCAAACATTCAATATTGATGCAATATTGATGCCTTATCCCATGATTTAGTTTTATTTTATTTTGGTGATAATTAATTTTTTAATCTGTTGGTCACCTAGGCAGGTGTAATTGACAAGGCCATTTTAAATATAAAAAAAACCATGGTTTAGGTTCTAGTAGAAGAGAAGTAGAAAACCATAGGTAAACTTTTATACCGCATATTTTTGCATATTTGAAGAATATTGCATAAGGATATTTGCATATTTTTGCACATTAAATACAAAATAATTTAGAAATATTATTATTAGGAACCGACCGAATATTCGGTTTCGTTTACGGTTTCAGCCAGTTTCGGTCAAAAATCCTGGTTTCGGCCAAAAAGTAGCCGAAACCTGAGTTTGAAAAGATGTGATGAGACTCGCATGCAAAAAAAAGGTCAAATGAAGGAGAAAAAATTTTCCGCATGGCGAAAAAAATTTCAGAAAAAAAAAGGTAAAATAATATGAATTTTTTGTAGTAAATACAAGTTTTGGTTTCGGTGGTTCGGCTGAAAATCTTGTTTCGGTCGGACCCTAATTATTATTGTACTTTAATACATAAATAATATTTTAGAAAATTGGAAATTAATTTTTTTTTACTTTCTCTTACCTATACATATATATGTATATATAGAGAGAAGGTATTGGATTCATGTCAAAAATTCGATGTCGAGATTTTGATGGATATACACGTTTTGAGGTCCCTTTTTGAACAAAATCGGCCAAAGAGTACTAATACTTTACTGAGGTAGTTTTTCAGTTTTTTTCGATTTCCTCAAAATTTGCTTCAACGATTTTATTTGAAATTCAAAAATCAATTATTTTTTAGATGCTTTTTAAAATGTATATTCTCATTTTGCCCTTGAAATCTTCTGAAGGCGACACTTTATTGTTGTACTTCATAGAGGAGATAGGAGAAATGGTTGCCATGGTATCAAAATATAAATATTTTCACATATAAATTTTACATCTTGAATTCTAATATATCGGCGGAATCTAAATATATCTCGACACAAAAAAATCTGGTGTGACAAGCACAGAAGACAACTTTCAAAGGTAAGAGAAAGTTGTGTGCTGTGCGACAGACACACCACATTTTTTGTAGGGTTTCATTTTTGAATGCATATTCAGTGTAAATACATATTTTGGCATCAAAATCTGGTCTCTACTTAGTATATACTGTAGTATAAACTAACATATTCCGCTCGGGTCGTTCAACACCTCCCCCCCTCCCCCCCCGGCTAAGGCCCTGGCATTATTCATTCTGAGTTGATAAATTTATGAGTTCCTAAAGTTTTTCCTAAATGGGGTACTGCAATTTAATTTTCTATTAGCTAGGTCTGTTTATAATAAGAACCAAGAAGTATGATTAAATACTAAATTTATTGGCTCAAAAAGAAAATGAATGATTTCCGATTGAAGAAAAAGAAATGTTTGAAATTTTTTCGACCTTTTTTTGTATTCTGAAATAATATATAAAACTGACATGTGATGGCCACATCTGACACCCACATACATAACCCAAAAGGATGTTCTTTGTTATGATAAAACGATTAAATTAATAAATCTATAAATCAAAAATTTAAATTTATATTTTTAAGATACTTTCCCTATTGCTAAAAAAACATGATAGATGATAATCACACGATTTTTTTTTTTTTTTGAAAGACCCTAAAAACATTCCGATCCAATGAGAGCGAGTCTGAAAACGTCAATCATTTCTCGTCGACGGACACCCTGTATTTAAAGCAATTGTTGAGGGTCATTTGAACGTCAGAGAGAAAAATTTGTTGCGGGGGATGATATTTAATAACAGTGGAAAAGAGAGACGATTAATATTTCATAAATTTTGTGTAAATTCTCTTTTATTATTTTACGTTCATAATCGGGAGAGGGTTAATTAAAATAATTGTTAATAAGCACTGTTTATTTTGGACCACCCTATATGTCTCAGCATTTGAGGATTTCGGGTTCTGTCGGAAGATCATCAATAAGTCCGTCCGTCTGACTTTCGACATCTCTGCTCTGTTATTAAATGCGAAATTTTACCCCCTGACATTTTTTTGATTTATTTTGCACTTGAGGGTGAATTATCGGTTTGGGTTAAAAAAGAAAATTTCCTTCCCCCCTTCTCCGAAACAATTAAAATAAATACAGGGCAGCCAGCACCAAGTTGAAAGTAAAATTAAACATTTTTGGGCAATTAACTTTTTGACATTTTCAGGAAAAAACATGTTTGTGCTTTTAGAAAAAAAAAAAAACACAAAGAACCGTACGATATCCGCTTTTCTAATGAAACCAAATAAAATGGTCAAAAATTAATTACAGGGTGAAATAAGAGTTTTTTTCTCTCCTCTTTAAATGCCCAGGGTTTTTAACTAATGGTCAAATAATTAAAGGAATTCTTTAAAAGTAGTAATTATAAGTAAGAGACTAAATAAAATTTTATTGTAAAATATTTTTTTTAACTATAGCTCTATATTTATTAAATATAATAAATAATACTGTTCAATTCTTTAGTTTATATATACAGGGTGTTTTTTTTTTTTTTTTTTTTTAATAAAAAAACATTCACACTTTTCTCATTCACACTCACACTCACACACACATTCACACAGTCTTTTCGGCAACTTAGACCATTTAAGACTTTGACGATAACCGTTGTAAGTATAATACCGGGTATATATATTGTGGGTTCAGGCATTTTCTATTAAAGCCATCTGGAATCCAAATGGCTTAAATAAAATCATCGGACTGCCTGGGTCCGAACCCGCGACGTTTGGTATAGGAGGTAGGCACGCTACCTACTACGCCAAACTCGGGGGCTACAGGGTGTTCACTAAAGAACTTCTTGACTTTTTTTTTCTTAATCATAATTTTTGCCCGGCTATTTAGGATTATAGAATTATATGCATTATTTAACAGACGAAACAGTGCAAGAATAACCGGAGGTTCACTTTGCTTTAAAGGAACCATCTTCAGGTCTGTGAATTACATAAGAATTGTATTATTAATAAACAAGCAAGACAGCCAAAAATCGGTCATTTTAAGGATACTCACTACCAAATTCTATATTTCAACAGCGAAATTAATTCATTAAACATCAGAATAATTTCAAAAATCCCTGGTAGGCAAAATATTGTCAGAAGACTCCAGATCGTGAAATTCCCAGTATATATGTATATGTAAATAAAATGCTCGAATTTCATAAAGGTCTGAACAACAAATGATCAAAAACATTAATACAAATAAAAATTTAATATAAAATAAAATAGAGAAAGTTTCAAGTAAAGTTTACTAAAGGGTGCTCCGGTTATACAACGTCTATATGTTTTAATTGATATATACCGATGGCTACCGGGTGACGTTCCACACGCTGATTTCTCAGGGTGATTTTAAAATTAAATAATTCGAAAACAAAGATCATTAGAATTTTTTTAAAGTCTTTTCGGCATCTTAGGCCATATAGACTTTTAAACGATACAAACCATTTAAATACAATATATATATTTTGGGGCCAGGCATATTTATACTATTTGGTATCGAAATGATTTAAATAAATTCATTGGACACCCTGGGATTTGAACCTGAACCCCTTCACTTCCAGCCTCTCGGCCACGTGGGATAAAAAAAGGTTATAATCTTGTCAGAAGGGGAGTTTAAGCGATCCGGTCTATAACCTCTCCGTGCCTCCTTTAATGAACAAATTTTAAAGAATACAAAATAATTAATTAATAATTTCTAATAATTTATTTTTAGGATTTCTAGACTCCCCAGGGTAAGGCCCTGATTCTTTTCACAGGTTAGATATTTTTTTGCACTATATGCCCTACTGAATTTTAAGCTGACACCTCAGGAGGTCACAAAGTCAGTTTTTTTTACAATTATTAATAGCTATTATAGACAATTTAATAATTAAAAAAATAATAATTTTTAATGGAATTATAATGTCTGAATATAGCATAAGTTTAGGCGCAAGCAGCCAAAAAAAAAAAAAAAAAAAACTCTTTATGCACGGGACTAAAAAATTTGAGAAAAAATTAAATTCGCTCAATTTCAGTAAAATTTCAAAATTAAATGGACTACAATCGAATTATAGAATGAGAGGGAAGTGGAAGTGTCTCAATAATCATAATTGTATATTATATAATTAAAAACTATTCAATTTTGTATTGTATTATTAACTGAAGATGGATCAATAAATTTTGTCCGAAACGTTTGAAATCAGTTTCAAAAAGAATTGAGATTTTTATTTGGCTTCTCAACTTTTTAATATTACAAAGTTATTTAATAAACGTCTATTATAGATAAAGATTCAATCATTAGATCGTTTCATCGCAACTAATATTATAAATTAAGTTATTTTACAAATATAATAAAAATGTCAAACCAAGTGTAGTAACGATTTATGAGTTGAAAAATATTATAATAATGTGTATAGATTTCTGTAATTGAACATTTGCCGGTTTCTAAACACCCTATACTCAGGAGAGAGAGGAGGCTGGGATAATGATAGGTTTGTGGTGGTCCCTTAATGAGCTAATGTCTACCTGGCGAGGCCTATCTATAAACGATCCATCAAAAAGCTCCATCTCCCTTCTAAGCCCAGGTGACATTCTGACATATTGACGGACAGACAGATCAAAAGTCAGACAACCAATCTAACTAAGTCTTTGCACGCTATACGGAGAAAGTCTTACGAATTAAGTAAGGATGATGCAGGTGTGGGTTTACATGAATTATTTAATCAAAATTAGGTATGTAAATCAGGATGATTTTAAAAGAAGCTAAAATAAACGATACTCCCCACCCCCTAAAAAACCATTAGCTTTTTTAAGGAAGGAGCCAAGTCTGGTGAATAAGCGGCATGCGAAAATACTTCCCATGACATATCAGAAGGCAATTCTTTGACGGGTGTGCTGGGGCATTCTCATGAAGAATGCCGATCATTCACCTCATGTGGGACCCATTTCCCTTCTTTTTGTATCTTTCCCTTTGCATGTAAACGTTGAGAAATGGTTTGACTCACTTTTAATAATTCAGACATTTTTCAAGTCGAGTCTTCGTCCAATATTACTTGTAATTCGACAACATTGAATTTTTTTAGGTGGTTTTCCACGTTCTTCGTCCGCCAAGCCAAAATCGCCACTTTTAAATCGATTAAACCAGCGTTCACAAATGTCTCGATATGTGACATGCTTACGATAAACTTCCAGAAGCAAATGATATGTTTCTGTAGCTTTTTTCTTCATTAAAAAGTAATGAAGTTACACTGTCCGCAAGTGCGCTTTATTTGGAACAAAATTTGACATTTTTAAGTCCTCAAAAATGTTCAATGCTCAAACTTTCAGAAGGTTTGACATATACAGTACTGGCTAGAAGAGTATCTTCCCCAATACCTACAATCTTCAGACTTTCAAGTCTAATCTCAACAAGTAACGGCATCTAGGAGCAAAATCCGCATTTCATAGGTATTCGCCTAGTATATTTTTATATTTTCTTCGCATCCTTTTATCTACATAATTTTTATCTTCTTCTTTCTTTGTCTTAAATTCTTATTTCGCCTTCGGTATATTAGCGGTAGAACCATATGCATCTGAGAACTTAGAGAACCCGAACCGTAGTACGACCTGACACATGCTGAGGAAAGGATGTCAAAAAGAGTTACAAGAAATGCTCGGTCCATCTACGTACTGACTAGACTGGATCTACAAAATTTCTATAAAACACAAAATATTTATGTAGTTAATAAATTTAAGCGAATTAACAAAATTAATTAAATAATCTAACTTCAAAAAGTTAACCTTTCATTTAATTTAACTCACATGATTTATAATCTGTTACTCGAATTTAAGGAAATAATAATAATGTGTCTCTCTTGTTTCTGGAAATTTAAATTTAATAAAAACTTCTTCTAGAAAGTTTGTCTTGAAGAAAATTAATTGTAACAACAGTAAATGAAAATAATAAATAAATAAATAAAGAGGGAGGAGATCAGCAACAGCCAGCAATACTTTCTTGCTGTTTGTAGATATAAATGGCTCTGGTTGTCAACTGACAAAACCCGTTCTAGTAGCATCAAGGGCCAACCTCAAAGTATAATTGAGTTTCTAATTAGAAAGTTAGGTCCAAGTGCGACATCTCTGCAGCAGCTGCACCCTGCGCGACATACATACAGTTGGTGACAACCCCCCTCCCTCTCCCCCATCGCTACTCTTGCTGCTTTCATAGCAAGTTAATTATAGCAAATGAATATCATCCTCGTGCACATCGTTACACAAGTTTATTTTATAGAGTTTAGTCGTTCCGTTCGTCGTCTACACTCCTTGCTACCCCCCCCCCCCCCCGCCTCTTCCCCCTAGACTTTTTGTTTTTAATAATTTATATCTCGTATGAGGTTAACTTCTGTTCTGCTGATTTAGCAGCTGATTCATTTATTAATTATATTCTTTGGGAATTGAAATATAGTCACCTAAAAACTGAAAAAGGTAATTTATCATTCTAACAAGAAATACTGTACATTTTGCACTGATAGAGCATGGAAAACCCTCTTGGTTGGAAGAAGAAAAAGTAATTGTTGCTATATTTTTGGAATATATGGAGTCGGTTTTGATCGGGGTTTTATTAGGAACCATTATGCTGACGTTTCGGACTTGGTCATCTTCAAAAATTCCACAAATTGACGCTCTGAAGATGGTATTGACTAAGACCGAAACGTCAGCGCAGTGAGCTGTGAGCCTGACCTTTTGGTCTTGGTTCTCCAAGCTTTAATAAAACTCCCGCTAAAATAATTGATCCGGGAAATAATATTCATATTATATAAATAAAAAAATCCCAATTAGCGCAGTGAGCCTGACGTTTCGGTCTTCTTCAGTGCGTCACTTTAAGAAGTTTTGAAGATGGAGTTGGCCAAGACCAAAACGTCAGCCGAGTGGGTCCTAATAAAGGAATTACTTAATAGCTGCGCTTCTTTCTCTTTCTTTTCAAATCTTCATCCACATATTTTTTTTAAGGTTGTTCGGATAGTACATCGTAAGTCATAATAGAATCTAAATTTTTTTTAAATAAAATAAAAAATTTGAATGCCAAAATTCCTTATTATAATTTAGTCGTGACCTATCATAGTTTATAATTGGATTAAGTTAATAATTTAATTACCAAAAATAATAAATGAATGACTTTTGATTTGAGCAGTTTTTCACGTAATATAGAACTGGCAACATTGCATTCATCAGCTATCTATTTTAAATCTTAAACGCCTTAAATTTTATTTTATTTAATATATTACAATGTTTAATGCAAATCAGTTTAAACACAATGGACGATTTGCGAGAAAAAATATCGTAAAATGGAAAAAAAAAATATTTTAGAAAGAAAAAAATAAGAGAGCACACAAGTTATATTTTTATTTTTTTTTAACACACCCCCCCCCTTTTTTTTTAATTAAATTAAACCTATTCTTCTTCCTTCTCTCTTCTTCCTCTCCTCTTACACCCCCCCCCCAAAAAAAAAAAAATCTAACTGACAGCTAGAAAAGAGATTATTTTATGCGACGTTGCCAGGCTGGTCTGACTCTCGATGCTTCCTTATTTTTAAATATTGGCGACTGTCATTTTGGAGAATTTTTTTGACTTTCTTGTTAAAATATCTTTAAAAAGCGGACGGCAGAAACTTTTGATTTTATTTTTAACGTAATCCTCGGAAGTGAATTAATAAAATGTAAGTTTTTTTGTTTTTGTATCAGATGCAGAAGGTGCCTATATAATTCAATATGTGTGCGTTTCGTCGATATTCCCCATAGGCTACATGTTAAATTTCAATTTTTTAAAAATTAATTACACGATAACCCTGGGTCAGATCTGCTTCAAAATTTTATTTTATACGTATTTGATAGTAATTAATAACATATTAAAAAATTAGCTTTTAATATGATAAAGTGCTTTAATGTCCGAACAACCTTAAAGTTTAGACAAAAAAAATAATAATAATAATTTCAAAAAACCATATGTCCCCAACCCTCTCCGTTCGAGAGTTTAGAGATAGTGACAAATGTCAATAAGATTTAAACTTTCGACAGTTGGTTCTCGTTGAAACATTTTGTAAATTAAAATTAAATATACAAATTAAACACTAGGCTATTTGTTTCAAAGGTTTTATTAATTAAAAAATTAACACTTGATACGTATTTCGACAATTTCTTGTCATCATCAGAAGTGATTACATTGAAGTGATTAATTCACTTCTGATGATGACAAGAAATTGTCGAAATACGTATCAAGTGTTAATTTTTTAATTAATAAAACCTTTGAAACAAATAACCTAGTTTTTAATTTGTATATTTAATTTTAATTTACAAATGTCAATATTGATAGGAAGTCCGGAGAATACTTTTTTAAATCATCACGGATATCAATTGGTATTTATAAAAAAAAAGTATCTACCATGGGGAACATAAACATTTGCACCCTGAGCCATTTGAAAGACGCCTACTGTTAGGCAGCCCAATTGACTCACCACTACATATGCACTGTCTGTGTGAATTTACCTGAGTTAGGGTTCTGAGGGTCTTTTAGGATAGACCATAAACCATCCCTTTGGACAATAAATAAATTTTAAATAAAGAATTTGCGAATTCCTCTTCTAGACACCGAAAAAAAACTTAAATTCAATTTTTAGCTTTTAATGTTTGCTTTTGTTTAATTCGAAGGGCCTACAGGGGTTGGAGAAAAACAAAAAAAAACTCAAAATGTGTGTACTTTTTTCAGTATCTCGCTTATATCTCTCAAACTAAGCATATTTTGTGCACTCCCCCATAATAAATTAGAAAGAGTATAAAATTTGGTTGATAAAACGAATTTTCAGACCAAATATTAACCGAGATTCGGCTGATCAAAGTTTCTTTTTTTCATTTCGAGATACTTTGGACTTTTTTCAGTTTTTCGCTTATATCTCGGAAACTAAACATATTTTGTGAATTTTAATACATAATAAAGTTGTAGAGCATTAAATTTGCTAAGATTGGGTTAATAAATCGAATATTTAGACCCAATATTAACCGAGATACGGCCGATTAAAGTTAGACCAAGTTCCTCGAAATGTAAAACAAATAGAAACTTTGATCGACCGTATCTCGGTTAATATTGGGTCGAAATACGCGTTTTAATAACGAAGTTTTAGCAAATTTAATGCTCTACAACTTTGTATTGTATTCTGGCGCACAAAATATGTTTAGTTTATGAGATAGAAAACAAAATAAAAAATGAAAAAGTTCTAAAATTTTGAGGTTTTTGCAACCCCCTCTCCCACTCCCCCCCAAGTTAGTACAGGGTCCTCGAGGTCAAAAACTTTGGATAGATCCTAGAGTACCCCCAAATAACCTGTAAAAATTTCTACAAGCAAATGGTGGCTCAACACATTATTAATAAATAAATATTTTCTATATGTCCGGTGTTCATATTATTTTGTCTCATAGGCCTAGCGGGGAGGGGGGGTTCAAACCTCCCCCAATAGGACCCAAGCCATGACTAGATATTTAAGATATATAATACAAATTAAATTTCATATAGGGTAAGAGAAAGTAAAATATTGATAATTTACTCTAGCTAAAAAAAAAAAAATAAAAAAAAAAAAAAACGATTTATAAATACCCTAAAAAAAATATTTGAAAAAATTTTCTTAAAGAGAGTGTTGTGTGCTGTGCGATCAGTCACACCAGATTTTTTTCTTAATAAGAATATTTTAACGCCCGAGATATTATTGTAAAGGTCTATAGATATCGGAGAAATTTTATTAAAAAATTGGAATAGTAGGCGTCTTTCAAATGGCTCAGGGTGCAAGTTTCGTTCAAAATTTGAAATAAGTTAATTTTTTTCCAAATAACAAGATGAAATTAAAAAAAAAAGTTTAAATATTGAGATAAAAAAAAAAAGGCTACGCTATATTGCTGAAAAGAGGTGGTTTATGGTCTATCCTAAAAGACCCTCAGAACCCTACCTCAGGTAAATTCACACAGACACTGCATATGTAGTGGTGAGTCAATTGGGATGCCTAACAGTAGGCGTCTTTCAAATGGCTCAGGGTGCAAATGTTTATGTTCCCCATGGTAGATTGTATAAACCGTCATTAACATGATAAAAAATATAAAATATAAGATTTTTTTTATAGTCGATTTTAACTCAACTAATATTCCTTTCCTCGCTGGTATTCATAAGTAAGATGGATTGCTAATTATTGGTATTTCTTGCAAAAGTATCATTAGCCCAAGTGGGGAGGGGGGGACCTATTAAAGCAAGTTGGCAAAAAGGGCCTGGGAGTCGCTTGACCAGAAGGGCAGAGGGTGTTTTCGACGATCAATCATCATCATCATTCCTCATGCTTACGTCGACAAAATAGTCCCAAGTCCAATCAGGCCCCCAGGGGCTGGTCCACAATCAGCCTAATTACAACCAGAACCAATCAGGGCTGCCTCTTTGATTGTAGATAAAAGCAACAGGGATATGAAATGCGAATCTGTTTGCTTGAGATGCACTCGATATAATCGGATTGTCGAGGGAAAATATTTTTGTTCAATCTAGTTAAAAAAAAAAAAAGAAAGAAAGCTGTATCATCTGCGCAATAACAAAATTGCTTCATTCAATATAAAATACCAGAAACATATGAAGAATCTTTGCAAAGATTAGGGATGAAACGATACGAGTAAATACAAGTACTTACTCGATACTTTTCTTTCGATACCAAGTACTTTTAGAATCGATACTTTGGAATCGAGTACCAAGTAGGTATCGGTCAAAAATACTCGTATCGATACTCGGTCCTCGAAGCGATGATTAGTTAGCCCGAAAGAACATTTACGTCCATTTGTTCTTGTTTTACAATCGAATGGCTTTGACCACTGTATTTTAATTTTTATTATAGAAGTGTTTAACAGGAAAACACATTGAAAAATTATTATTTTTGGATAGTACCGCTAAAACTGAATTTTTTTTTTTTGGTCGTCGTTTTTTTTTTTTTTTTTTCTCAAGAACTTAATGTTTTATGCCTGTGGAGATTTAATCAAGATTCTCAGAGACTTTGCAGCCTGGAGATTAAATAAAAAATCTTTTATTTATTATAATTTCTATTTGTCGACGTTTCGGACTCCAATCACGACCTTCATCAGGGCAAATATTATCATTTATACACGATTTTAGGTATTTTAACATTTTAATATTCATTGCAATTAAAAATATACAATTTCTTTTGACTTTGATATGTACAAAAATATTATCATATACTTGCTACTCGGAGGTCTCCGATGTTGAAGGTCGTGATTGGCGACCGAAACGTCAGCAAATAGAAATTAAATAAAAGATTTTTATTTAATCTCCTGGCTGCAAAGTTCCTAAGTTGATAATATCAGAACTTACTGCTGTTTTTGCTTATCTTTAATTGCACGAAAAAATTGACCGATACGAGTAAGTATCGATACTTTTCAATCGATACCGAGTACCTACTCGATACTTTGCGATCGATACCTCAGTGGTATCGTTTCATCCCTAGCAAAGATTTTAAAATGGAACTTTTTTCGCTCTTCTATCAGCATGTCGCGTTACAAGCCGTGAATTCATAGGCCGTGACGACAAAAATAGGTTATATTTTAAGCTGCTTAACTGGGTAAATTATGACAAAAATAGGAAAGTTGAAATTTCATATATATGACGAAGTATAAAAAAATAATTGTGAGATTTAATTTTAAAATTAAAAAATAAAATAAAATAAAAATACTAGCAGGCAACCCAACAGACTGATGTCCATAAATGATTGCCTAGCGCAGGGCTCTAAAGCCAGGTAAACCTCTGGATGGAACTTAATATTGTTCTTCACTGTACATATTTTATACTGTAAATAATTTTGTATAAGATAATATATTGTATAACAACTCTATCTGCATTTCAAAGGTTTATTCATTGAGATAGACTATATTCTCATAAGAAAATGGCATTATCTAATTAAAGCCGAAACGTATTCTGGTATTGGAATTTTTATTCGATAGAGGCTATCCTATTCTGCTTGGCTGACATCCTCTCATTTTATTAATCTACTCTGAGAGAAAAGTATTTTATTGAGAATCAGAACAAAATTTATTTCTTTTATTTAAATTATTATACTAATAAAAAATCTGGTGTGACTGGCGCACAGCACACAACTTTCGATTACCGAAGGTAAGAGAACACAGAAGTCGGAACACAACATTCTCTTAGCTTCGGTAATCGAAAGTTGTGTGCTGTGCGCCAGCCACACCAGATTTTTCGTGTCGACACACACACACACAGAAAGACAGAGCATGTCGCGAAAACCACTTTTTTGGATTCAGGGGACCTCAAAACGTGAAGATCCATCAAAATCTCGACATCGAATTTTTGACATGAATCCAATACTTTCTCTCTCTCTCTCTATATATATATATATATAGGTAAGAGAAAGTAAAAAAGGCCAAACCAACTTACATTTAAATCTTTGGACCTCGGCTGGGTGACCTCGAAGAATCCGCGTTGCTAAACGTTCCCCGGTAGCGATCGAAATAACATAATTTTAAAAATTGTTTCCCTAAATGGATGGTCTCAGCAGCCGAAAAAATTCTTTGGAGGTATCGAAGTTGAAGGATCTGTAAAAAAAGAGAATAATTAAAATCATATTTAAATATAATTATTTTCGATATGTATAAAAGTAAAGGTATTTATATTATTGTCTAATATTAAAAATGATTCTCCGAACTAAATGCCATGAGATTTTTTTTTTTTTTTTTTTCGTATTAGTTAGCATCCCTTGGCCAACTGTTATTGATCCGATGTAACATGGCAAACACAATTTTCCTTCTTGTCATGGGAAAAAATGATTAATTTTCGGTGTCATGACACCCGGCGTCAGTCAATCTGGGAATAAATGCCCTCTCGCTCGCTGAGGTGGCATTTCCCATCTAATGATACATACCCAACATCGTACATGTACATATACACAAGGAGCAACATGTCTCTGATGTTGTACTTCATTAAGGTAGATCGAAGAGAGATCAAAACTAGCAACCATGTTTAATTTTACACCGAGAGAGAAAACTTTAAATGTCGACAAAATCAGATAGAAGAGAGACATGGATTTAATTTTTAATTTAAAAAAATACTATCCACAAACGGAGTTTTTTTTTTTGCCAGTTAGTTTATAATCTATGGTTAATAATACTCTATAATTAACATAGAAATGTATCATAATATAGCAGTTAAAATTGTTTTAATTTTGTTAATATAATGTTAGAATTAATTTATATAGAGACTAGCCGCGGAGCCCGCCTTTGAGGAATTTTTTTTTTTTTTTGAGATATTTAATTATTACTTTCTCTTCCTAGATATGTAGGCCTATATATATATAGAGAGAGAAAGTATTGGATTCATTTCAAAAGTTCGATGTCGAGATTTTGATGGAAATACATGTTTTGAGTTCCCCGAGTTCAAAAATGTGTGACCCGCGAAAGGTGTCTGTGTTCAATTTAAAGCATGAAAGAATTGAGCAGTCCGATGATTTTATTTAAGCCATTTGGATACCAAATCGCTTAAATAAAAATGCCTGGACCCCCAATAGATATATTAATCTCTATAACGAAAAAAAAAAAAAAACTAGGACTGTTTATTAGTCTTTTTACTTTCTCTTATCCTATATATGAAATATATAGATAGAAAGTATTGGATTCATGTCAAAAATTCGATGTCGAGATTTTTTTTTAACACTCACACTTTTTTCCCATTCACACCAACTTTCATACACACATTCACACAGTCTTTTCGGCCATTTAAGACTTTAAACGATACCCGTTATTTGTAAATATATCAATTGGGGGGTCCAGGCATTCTTATTTAGCCATTTGTTATCCAAATGGCTTAAATAAAATCATCGGACTGCCTGGGATCCGAACCCTCGAGCCTTGGTATACAAGGCAGGCGCGCTACCAATTACGTCAAACCCAAAGACATGTTTAATCTTTTCTATATTGTTTTTATTAATTACCCCTTGTCTTTGCATGATCGAAGACAAAAATTGTAAGAAACAAGCCCAGTATTAGTGAGATCAAAAGATATAGATATAAAATTTAAAATAAAATAATTTGCAAAATATACTATTACATACTATAACATGCAGGGCCGGATCTGAGGGGGGGGGCAGTGGGTGCATGTATCCCGGGTGGCAGATATCCGGGGGCGGCAATTAAAAAAAAGATTTACTAAAAAAAAAGGTAAAATGATACGAATTTTGTATAGAAAATTTTAAGGAGGGGGCGGCAAATTAAATTTTGCCCCCCCCCCTAAAAAATCTCCTAGTTCCGGCCCTGATAACATTCCTAATAAATAAAATTTCTCTCCCTTCATTATTTAAATAAAATTTCATTTCACATTTACCTCGTCATAAATTCCACCTATATTTATATTTTAGTTTATTATTTATTTCTATATTTGTAATTACGTATTGCATGATTAAATAAAAAATACCTTTGTTTAAATTCCTTGATTATTTTTTAAATGAAAATCATCATCAGTATTTATAAATTGCATTTCTCTTCGTGACTAGATGACAATATGTTTATTTCCTTCAACTAAGCAAGAAAATTATGTGCTAATTACGTTGAAATTACCCTCGGGAATACTCGGAGCGGCATGATCCCCTAGGATAGAATGAGAACGAAGGGGGGGAGGGGGGGGGTGGCTAACTTAACTCTATTGCAATCTCATTATAAGATCTCATTTCATTTTGTTTACTTATTCTTATTCCTCTCTGGCCTGTTTAGATAAGACGCCATTAAAAATATAACATTCAACAGTGCCGCTCGTAAATAACTTTCTCCTACAGTAATATATCAAAACGCAGCTTATTATTCCAGAAAAATAAAAAAAAAAGTTGAAAAAATAGAAATTGTAGATTAAAAATATTATCATAAATTTCATTCTTTGTTGGCTTATTTTTTTTTTTTTTTTACGGTAGTTGTGCGATTTTAAAGTATAAACCGTCAACACTTTTAATTTATTCTCAGCTTCATATAATGGAAAATTTTATGTTATCAGCATAAAATTAATAGAAAAATTATCCATAAACATTCATTATTATTATTATTATTATACTCGTATAATTCGTCATTTACAATTAAAATATTTTTCAATAAATAGTATAATTAATTATAACCCTTTAATAAGCAAATATATTACGTTTAAAGGGTTATCTATCATTTGGGAAATGGAAATTAAATAAAAAAAAGCTATTTAGTGAATGATGTATTATTAAAATGAATAAAAACCTCGTTTTTAATAAGAAAACTTAAGCAGAGTGCTTAGAGGTCAGGGGTTTTCATCACAAAAATTTATTTCAAATGAATTGGCTGCCAATAAATTTAAATCATATAGGGACGGGATCTAAATGGCCTTCGAGGTAAATACGAATAAATCCCACTTCTTTTAACTTACTCCTAGAGTTTCTCAACATTTTTACGTTCTCTTACCTCTATATATGTTAATATATAGAGAGAGAAAGTATTGGATTCATGTCAAAAAATTCGATGTCGAGATTTTGAGGGATATTCACGTTTTGAGGTCCCCTGAATCCAAGAAAGTGGGTTTTCGCGACATGGTTTTGTGTAGTTTGTCTGTCTGTGTGACTGTGAACAAAATATCTCAAGAACGAAAAAGAGTTAGGAGGTTGAAATTTTATATTTAAGTTAGGCACCATTCTGGGACGTGACAAGAAGCTTTTAAACAAAATAAGATTGGTAGATATATTTAAAAATTATGTGTCAAATTAGTTCAGCATTCTTGCAATAGATGGCAGGCTAGTCTAACAGCCGATCGCCTGCTAGCCTATACCTCAATGGCAATATATTTATATGCTTTTATAAAAGATATATAATATATACATTTATAAAGAATTCATTCTTAAAAGATCAATGAAAAATCAACCAAATGCATTAAATTATTAGCTACCATTCTGACATCTCTTGGCCAATTTTCGTAATAGATGTTTTTTTTTTTTTTTGCTTACTTTTTACGACACTCAACGCCATCTTATCGGGAAAAACATGCTACATCTAACTCCTGAACCCTCTTAAAGTCGTCCGAAAAATAATTTTTTTTTGAAAGTATTTTCAGCCTCTTAGGCTTTAACACAATATTTAAATGCGATATATTAGGGGAGCCCAAGTACTTTTATTTATATCATTTGGTATCCAAATGGTTAAATAAATTTCATCGGCCTGTTTGGGACCCGAACCCACGCCCCGTGACTTTCATTATAGACATTTGTCAACACCTAGCCACTCGGCCACGGAAGGAGGGGGGAGAAAACATGGGCGTAACTAGGGTGGTCTCGGGAGGAGAATAAAGCTCCCCAAGCCAAGAAAAATTGAATCAATTTGGAGTCTTCCAGGCTCCGGCTGGTCCCATGGCCCCCCCCCAGCCAAATTTCCAAGTTACGCCCATGGGAAGGAATGATAAGAATAATGCTCATCATTTCATTAAATATTAATATTATTTCAAATTGTAGCTATTTGATAAAAAAAAAAAAAACATTTACAATTTTTTTCCCATTCACACTCACATTCCCACATGCATAACACAGTCTTTTCGGCATCTTAGGCTATTTAAGACTTTAAACGATACTCGTTATTTGTAAATATATCTATTGGGGGTCCAGGCAATCTTATTTAAGCCATTTTGATAATGGCTTAAATAAAATCATCGCACTGCCTGGGATCCGAACCCTCGACCCATGGTATTCAAAGCAGGCGCGCTACCAACTACGCCAAGCCCAACGGCAAATTGTAGCTATGTGTACTAATATATTAATAATATTGTATTATTGTGAAAAAAAACCAATTTATTTTTGTGTTCCACCAAAAATAAATTCATTTCATAAACACTGTCTTACGGCTTTTATTTTATTTATTTATTTATTTTAATTAAAGAAAGATAACATTTCAAAGAGTTGGTCGCTGATCAAAAACTTGCTATCATCTCTCTTTGTTAAATTTATCATTTATGACATATAGAAGTATTTATTTCAATGCTTTGAAGAATGTAACGAATAACGAAATAGAACTAACGTTGTCCAAGTTCTTTCCTATCATCTGATAATATAGCTCATGTCAAAATCAAAAGAATAAATAAATGTCCAGGAGTTGGCTGGGGTGGGTGTATGCTGAGTCGCCAGGGGGGTCGATAGGTCAGGATGCACCCTGTAGGCCTTATAGAGGGCTATCGACTGATTAGCTTTGATGGATCGACAGCTTCGAGTCTTCCGATGATGACTTTGCAATCAGCACACACCTTTAAAACCAACCCACTTCTCAGTTTGATATATATCCGAGCTTATCGGCGGTTCATCGGCGACCGGCGACCGACACCCTCACCTCGCCTTCTTCTTCAAACATGCTGCATATGGACATGGACACTACATCTACCTGCACTGTTATTAATAATTCTTTATTAGGTTTTTCAACGAGTCGTTTCGATGAGATCAAGACTTGTCTTCGACAATTTGAACAAATGTAATTTTCAATTTTCAGGCCAGTCACTTTTGGTAACGGATTCGTAAGGACATCAAAATAAATAATAGGAAAAAAATATGGGGAATGACTTCCCCGAGACTTTCTCGTATATTCTTTTGGAATCATATCTGGTGTGTGTGTGTGTGAACATGATTGCTTAAAAACCAAAGCAGCCAGATCGATGAAATTTGGTATATGCTCCTTACACTAAAATTGTAGATTTCCATCAACTTTTGGAGTAAATACGTCACTTGGAAGTAGTACTTTACCGGAATTTGTGAAACAAATTATATATTTACATGTTTTTTAATGACACCTATATGATTTTGTTTTGATTTTTCTCTCCAAAATTAACGAAAAATGTCGGTTTTCTTCTGTGATTATTTCAAAAACTATTCAGTTTTCGGGAAAATGTCAAAGAATAAAAACTTTTTAAAATAGAGAGTATTTTATCATAATATAACAAAGAAATTGAAAATTTCAAAAATTTCTGAAAAAAAACTTATTAGGTAAAGTACTACTTCCAGGTGACGTATTTACTCCAAATGTTGATAGAAATCTAGTGTAAGGAGCATATACCAAATTTCATCGATCTGGCTGCTTTGGTTTTTAAGCAATCGTGTTGCACACACACACAGACATAATGCCCAAAATGGTATTTTTGGACTCAGGGAGGTCTAAAACGTGGAGAAACTTCAAAATCTCGAAGTCGAATTTTTTTACGATCCCAATACTTTCTCTATACGAGAAAGTAAAAATGAAGAGGAATATGTATATTACAGGCTTAATGGACAGACGAAATTCTATTTTCTAAAAAACTCTTATGTAACTGAAGATGGCACAATAAAATTGGCCGAAATTTTTTTTTTTTTTTTTAAAAACCCTTTTCGGCTTCTAAGGCCTTTAGGGGTTATTTTTTTTTATAAATTTTATATATTTATGTGGCACCGGGGGGGCGTTCCCCTGTTCTTGGGTTCTCCCAGTTTTCCTTGCTTATTACCTAGATTGTGGTTTTTTTTTTCGCGGAAACGTCTTGTAATAAAGGAGTTTGATTTACTTTAGTAGAGAGCTTCCTACCTGGTTGCATTCCTTTTCATTACTTTCTCGTATAGAGAAAGTATTGTAATCGTAAAAAAATTCGACTTCGAGATTTTGATGTTCTCTCCACATTTTAGACCTCCCTGAGTCCAAAAATACCATTTTTGGCATTATTGTGTGTGTGAACACGATTGCTTAAAAACCAAAGCAGCTAAATGGAATGAAATTTGGTATATGCTCCTTACACTAAAATTGTAGATTTCTATCAACTTTTGGAGTAAATACGTCACTTGGAAGTAGTACTTTACTTGAAAAGTTTTTTTTCAAAAATTTTGAAATTTTCAATTTTTTTGTTATATTATGATAAAATACTCTATTTTAAAAGTTTTTATTCTTTGACATTTTTTTCGAAAACTGAATAGTTTTTGAAATAGATCACAGAAGAAAACGACATTTTTCGTTAATTTTGGACAGAAAAATCAAAACAAAATCATACAGGTGTCATTAAAAAACATGTAAATATAAACAAATTAATTTGTGAAACAATCGTGTTCACACACACACACACACACACCCAGACGTAATTCCAAAAGAATATACGAGAAAGTCTCCTGAAGTCATTCCCCATATTTTTTGTTATGTAACAATTATCCTACTGAAAAATTCAATTAAAAATAAATCTATATAGTCTAATATTTTTAAAAACAATTTGAAATAATATTATTTGCGATTAATCGAGACCTCGGGGTACATAATTTTTGCTCGGATCGAGAAAAAATTTTGCAACTCGGCATAATTGCAGGTCAGAGTTGAGAGATTAGCCTCTCATTGAAGACTCTCTAGCAAGTTCTTATCTGAGACATGGCAAACGTGACATTTGTAGGTGGCTATCGGTGGTTCCCCATCTCTGCGTTTGTTTTATGACCCCCCCACCTCCTTCTCTTTCTCAACTCTCGCTGGTTGAATTTGTTTTTGTTGAAAATTTTTTTAATTTCCAACCATTCTATGGAAATAGTCAAGTTATGCAATGTAGAGATAAAAATAATTGTTCAAACATCACGAGTAGCAA
>JAKCPI010024704.1:0-18522 GCA_023213315.1 Euborellia annulipes
TAATATGGTGTGACTGGTCATACTCTCTTATCTTCCGTATTAAGTACAAGAGTAGTGTTCTGCCAATACATGATTCTTTCTTTTATAACAAGATCATCATAACAATTAATAATTAACTTCGTTTTATACGAGCGTCTTCCAGTTGCGTCCCCACCTTCTTCATTGTTACTTCTTCCTTAATCACCTTCTTCATTATTACATCTTCCATTGTTATCTCGCATCTCTTCATAATTGTTGCTTTCATTATTTCTTTCCACCGATCTTGCACTTTCTTCTTTTCCTGTGTTGTCAGTTTCATTACTTTTTTTTTCACTCATACTCTACTTTTCTTCATCGTTACTTCCATTGGGTATTCCATTTTCCAGATCTAAATTACTATAATTTCCATTTTCTAATTCCAAAGTACAATAATTTCCCTCATCCGGACAAAAATTTAAAAAATTTCGGTTCCTTTGATAAGACTTATCATTAGTATAAGACCTTAATTCAGGACCACATTTTTATTACAGTTCCATATTTTCTTAAATCTCTAACCCAAACTTTCTGGCCAATTGACAATTCTGGTACGCCTTTTACTTTTAATCTTTTATTGTAATTATTTTCCTGTTTTTTTTTTTTAATCCCTAAATCCTTCTCCTCAAAATTTTTTAAAAACTCCCAAGAAGGCTTCAAATTTTTTGACAGAGTAAGCAAAGTAGTTTGAATCTTTCGCCCAAACAGTAATTCAGAAGGGCTAATGTAAAATTAGGAAGTTAGAAAGATAGATTCATATAGCTTGTTTAATAAATAAGATATCAAAGACAACAAAAACATTCAACATCAAAACAGCACAATCACCATGCCAATATATACTCTTTGGCCGATTTTGTTCAAAAGCTTCGTGTTACATGCCAGGGGATTGTCTAACTTAAATATAAAATTTCAACCTCCTAGCTCAATTCCTTCATGTTTTAAATTGAACACGCAGACTTTTTTGGACTCAAGGGACCTCAAAACGTGTATGTCCATCAAAAACTCGACATCAAATTTTTGACATGGAACCAATACTTTTATTAATTTCTGTCAGAATTTTTACTTCAAAGTTTCGAAATTTTGACTGAAAATCCCAAAAATGTCATTAAGTTTAGTTGGGTTATATAGCCTCCATATTTTTGGATAATGAGATGTCACTTGCGATGAAAACTGACATTCTAGCCTCAAAATGCGAGTTATATGCGTCTGGAGGGCTTAATTTGGCCCGTTTTTTTGCCCCAGAGAGAGAAGGCATCTCTGGCCCTTGAGGAGAAATGAAAGAAGCATTGAAAGCCCAAAACGATACCTAGTTTGAATCTTAGGATAGTCAGCACCAACAAGCGAATTGATGACACCATTGTGACAATAGATGATAAATTAGATCGGTACAACAAAAACTTTGATGACATTCTAGCCGTTCAGGGACTTTCTTCCAAACCCTAGGCGTCCGTATGGAAAATCAATCTAGGGAAATCCACACTTTAGACATTAATCAAAGGAAATTAGTGGGTACGCTCCAAGCCCAAGACAGGAAATTAGAATCTCAACAGCTACATAGCATCCTTAATCAGACTGTAGAAGGACATACCCAGAGTCTCGATCGATTAGGTCAATCTGATCCGAGTCTCTTCTTCTTCTGTCCTCGCCTGATTATTCCCGTGGTGCGGGGTCGGCGGACCTTATTCTACTCATCCACTCCCCCCTAACCAATGCTGTTGTCTCCGACAGGCCAAGCTCGGTCATGTCTCTCTTGACCCGATGAAGCCAAGTCATCCTAGGTGCTCCTCTTCGTTGTCGTCCGAGAAGCCCCATATCGTACGCCGTCCTCGCCAGGCCACTACTCTCTTGGCGTACGACATGTCCAAACCAGCGGAGACGCCATTCGCGCATCTTGTCAGTGATTGGCGCAATGCCAAACCTGCTCTTAATGGTATCATTGGGGATGCGGTCAAGTCTGGTGACACCAAGTGACCACCTGGCCATCCGCATCTCCATTACATGCAGTGCCGATTCGCTTCTCTTCGTGGAGGCCCATGTCTGGGTCGAATACAGAACAACCGGCCTCACGACCGTCCGGTAGATTGCCGACTTTAAATAAATTGGCATCCGTCGGTCGCAAAGGATTCCGGAACATTCTCTCCATTTATTTCTGATCCGAGTCTAATTTTAAAAAATTAGCTATATAGAATCTTCCGTCGATCTACAAAAACAGATCAAGGAAGCCGTGGCTAAACAAACCGTTTCTTTATCAGCAATCCAATTTATCCTCGTTAAATAGATCTTATTGTCCACCCTTGGCTGAAACTATTACAAAGTTCTCTAATGAATATCCTCGCCCCATAAATTTTGTCAAGTCTTTTAGGAAACTCTTGGTGAGTGAACAAATACCGGATTCACAAGGGATTGCAATAAGGGGCGAGCGAACTCCAACTTAAGGTATGCTGACGATACGGCCTTGCTTGCCAGCAGCAAGGACGAACTGGAAGAACTCATTGATAAGCTCCGGAGGATTAGCCTAGAATATGGTTTGAAGATAAACCTAAATAAAACCAACGTAATAGTCGTCAACAAATCTAATCAAGATTGCCCAGCTGAAATTGCCCATTGTAAGGTTGTTGATAGGACTATCTATCTTGGGAATCTTATTGACAACAAAGGAGGGTCTAGTCAAGAGATCAGAAGACGAATTCAGCTGGCAAAATCCGCCATGGCCCAATTAGTGAAGATCTGGAGGGATAGAGGGATAACACTAAAAATTATGTTGGTAAAATCCCTGGTGTTTCCCATATTCTTATATTCAGCAGAAACTTGGACTGTAAAAGCGGATGATAGGAAAAGAATAGACGCTTTCGAAATGTGGTGCTGGCGGCGCATGCTCCGTATACCCTGGACAGCACGACGAACGAACAACTCCGTATTGGAAATTGTCAAACCTAATAAGTGTCTTTCTTCTATTGTTAATGGCCGGATACTAGCCTTTTTCGGACATATCACCAGGGGAAACAACATAGAAAGATTAATCGTCCAAGGCAAACCTGAGATCTCCTAAACGCTGGAACGACGCGGGTGCAGAGCTTATGGGAATGGGCCTCGAAGAGAGAGTTCGTCTGGCTTCGGACCGCGATAGATTGAGAGAATCGGTGAAAAAAATCACGCATGCTTCCACCTTTCGGGTCACAACGCACTGAACCAGTGCTATGTAAAAACTTGTTAATCATAATTTTGGGATTTTCAGTCGAAATTTCGAAACTTTGAGGTAAAAATTCTCACAGAAGATTTAAAAAAAAATTTATCCATCCATGTGGGTGGCACAAAAAGTGGCAGAACGACCCACCCTACTGTCTAGCCGACACCTAAAGAGGGGCATAAAGAGCAAATACCTTTATTGAATAAATATATATGTAAATTTTCCCTTTTGTTTAATTTAAAACAACAAAAAAAAAAAATGAGAACATTATAAATTCAAGTCTTTAAATGTTTCTCTCTTTAAAAATAAATAAATAAAAAATGCAAAGAGAATATTTCTTTTAAACGTTGATTCATTCATTTTGTATTCCCTTGAGTTTCTTAAAATCCGTGATTGTTTCAAATCAAATTTAGAACTGTCAAGGAAAAGAGAGAACAAATTGATCTTTTATTTTGTTTAACTTATTATGGAACAGTGGAAGGGAAAAGGGAGAGGGAGATAAACTTTTCTCTTCTAAACTTGGCTTTTTAAAGAATTAAAGATGAACGCCCGCTACATCCAAGTTGAATTTATTCAAATAGAGTATAAATATTACAACAGAGGAAGGGGAAAATTGATTTTTTAATTAAACCAAATACAATTATAAGAAAAAATCTGGTGTGACTGGTAACACTACTTGACAAATGGAATTTTTTGGGGTGTGTGTTCAATTTTAAGCATGAAGGATTTGAACTATGAGGTTGAAATTTTATATTTCAGTTAAACACCTTCCAGGGGCGTGAAAATAAGCTTTTAATCAAAATCGGCCAAAGAGTACTAGTACTTTACTGATGTACTTTTTCAGTTATTTTCGATTTTCTCAAAATTCACTCAAAGGATTTTTTTTTTTTAAATTCAAAAATCAATTATTTTTTAGATGCTCTTTAAAAAGTATATCAGTGAAATTTTTCGTTTAAATCGTTTTAAGTACACTTTACTGATGTACTTTTTCAGTTTTTTTTCGATTTTCTCATAATTCCCTGCAACGATTTTGTTTAAAATTCATAATTGAACTATTTTTTAGATGCTCTTTAAAAAGTATATCAGTGAAATTTTTCGTAAAAATCGTTTGAAGTACACTTTACTGATGTGGAAGCATTCGTAGCTCAGCGCCATCTATGAATCATCGCATGATCAAGTTTGGAACTAAAGTGCTGAGAGCACCTAAATATATCTCGACACAAAAAATCTGGTGTGACAAGCACACCAGATTTTTTTTTATTTCTAGTCACTTGTCGGCCAACCAGTGTACACATTATTGGTTTCAATTCTTCGATCGGATAATGATACATAAGGAATATTTTTTATTCTTTTTGTCAAACAAACATTTGTTTTTGTGTAGAGATGTATTTAGTTTCCGACAGTACGGTACATTTGAATTCAAGATGTAAATTTATAAGTATGGGAAAATATTTATATTTTGTTACCATGGCAACCATTTCTCCTATCTTTTCTATGGAGTACAAGAGTAAAGTGGTCTTTAGAAGAGTTCAATGTCAAAATGAGAATATACATTTTAAAGAGTATCTAAAAAATAATTGATTTATGAATTTTAATATAAATCGTGTGGAGAGCAAATTTCAGTAAGTGAAATGTATTTCCAGTAAGGTGAAGAAATCAAAGTTCAAAGTTTAAATAAAAAATTAAAAGTTTAATATAAAATAAAAAATAATTAAATCTTGGTCTTGCTGTACAGGTGATCGGTATTTTATGATTTAATTATATAATAAAATGTACTCAAATTACAAATTCTCAAATTGATTATATATTTATATTTTCAATATCTTGAAAATATAGATATATATAATATATAATTTTAATTAAGATATTAATAATTAATATTGAATTGATTGAATGTGATTAAAAGTATAAAGTGTATATCATTTATATAAATATTTAAGTGTTGAATAAAATATTTAAATGATACTTAAGTTCGTATTAATTTCCATAAGATGAATGTCCAAAATATTAGATGTTAGAGATGTTACGTTTTTCTATATATATTAATGCAGTTGAAGAGACAATGGCGTTGTGTTGTTTCCAAGAAATGACTAGATTGGTTGATGATAAAATTGTTCCTTACTGATATTAAATAAATATGTAAGAATTATTTAATATTAGAAGATCAGATTGCTGATATGTAGATTCAATTAATTTGAATGTAATTGCAAAGAGTAAAATTGCAAATCGTATCAAATATAATTGATAAGAAAAATAGTATAATTCTAGTAAGATAAAAACAAAAACCTGAAAATACAAGCGCATTAGAAAGCACAAACACATTTTTTATGTTATTTATACTCATCTACTCACCCAGGTAGGTATTCAGCAAATATATATGTATAGAAAGTAAATAGAAAGTAAAAATTGTGTGAAAGGTAGTAAGTAAAATTTTCTCGGAGAGAGAGAGATCCCTTTACACACGGAGTGAAATTTTAGTAATGGTGGTTTGAATTGAAAGAAAGCAGAGTAAAGCGACTAGGTGGCGACTTGATTGACGTCACCGCGATGGTCATCCTGAGTAATTATTTTTTGGGCTACTAGATAGCACGCAACTCGATTTATTTAAATCAGTGGCGGCTACAAATCGTTTGAGTGGATTTTGAGAAAATCGAAAAAAAAACTGGAAAAGTGCATCAGTAAAGTACTAGTATTCTTTGGTCGATTTTGATTAAAAGCTTATTTTCACGGTCCAGGAGGGTACAAAACTTAAATATAAAATTTCAACCTCGCTATAGATAAATAAATAAATTGGATACATTATCTAAAAAAAAAAAAAAAATAATTTTCCCCATTCCCTCAAAGTTATAAAAAAAAGGAAAAAAATAATTATGAGACGTCTTAAGTTTATAATGAATTGGGTGGCGTTTTAATTAAAG
This sequence comes from Euborellia annulipes, assembly GCA_023213315.1. Classification (NCBI taxonomy): domain Eukaryota; kingdom Metazoa; phylum Arthropoda; class Insecta; order Dermaptera; family Anisolabididae; genus Euborellia; species Euborellia annulipes. The sequence continues at coordinate 6,118 of JAKCPI010024704.1, forward strand.
CTGAGAGGGTCCACCCCCCCCCCCCTCTCTCTGTTTACAAATACTATAAAATGCAAACGGGAATTGTTTGTAAAGAAAAATTGGGACAAATGATCAATAGTGAAATAAAAAAGTTTCTCTTTATCTAAGCCCCTGTCATAAATAAATAGTGTTGGCTGGGGATTCTTTTAGTTAGTGGGAGGCGCCACGGCCGGATAACACCTGGTCAGTCATTGAATGGGAGATGGGATGTGAGGAAGGGGGCCTTTAAATGCCCTCACAATCAGAAGCGATCGGAGACAAAAGTACTAAAATTTAAGAATTCGTGAATAATTACGTTATTTTCCATACAATTAGTTTAAAAAATAGTAACAGAATAAAAGACATATATAACGCTTATTAGGAAATCGAAAATTGTGCAAAAAAAAAAAAAAATTTCATTAAGATAAGAAAAATAGAATAAAATGAAAAAATTTTAACTAACTTTTGACAGTTATTGTACCACGATTTAAACCAGGGGGGGGGGGTGCACTCCAATGGGAGAATTTGAAATTGTGTGACGTCACGATTGCCACCCCAGTGAGAGTTTGACACTTTTATCCGCTAGAGAGCAGGGTAGTCAACCGATGAAATGATCATGTGATTTCTATATATATTATATTCAAATATTGTTAAATACGTTAAAATTGTCATTTAAAAGATAAGTATTGGATTTCATTATATACTTAAAAATGTTTTTATTTATATGTTTATTAACTACATTTCCATTTATATTTTTAGGAAAAAGAAAATGTTTAGCAAAAAATTGCAATAATTATGACAAACTAATGAAATTGATACCCTAAAGATTATAACAAATGGAAACATCAAATAAGATAAGTAATTTTTCTAGTAAAACTATGATAAATATTAGTGAAAATCAAACAATTGTCAATATTTTTGACTATAGTTTGAGAACACCAAATATTCTTCAAAATTTATTATATAAATGGAGAAAGATCATCCATTAAATGATACATCAAATTCCTTTGAAGATTTTTCTTTTTCAGAGGGTTCAGATGTCAGATTCGTCGAAAAAAACTATCAACTGGACAACTCGCCTAAGGGCCGGTCTTTTCATGTTTGGGTAGTTAGCGAAGTGTCTGTTAAAGTGCTTTTTTTTGTAGTGCAGAAACCCTCTTCATTTTTATTCTTATAGTAAAATATATGACATCCCATCATTTTATTTAAAAAAGAAGTAGATATATTTGTTATTTTTATTTTGATTCAACTTATTTTATCAATAAAGTGATGAGATGTGATATATTTTACAATATGCAAAAGGTTAGGTCCACTGGTAACTGAGGCAGCCATTTGCTTTTTTATTTGCATAACCCAGCCTTGGAGTATATGTATATGTATATATGTTGAATTTTTTGCCAAGCTCTCTGTTAAATTAGTCGGAGCCAAAAGCTCTGGGTACGATTTAGCAAAGGGGTGATATTAGGAACACAAGGCTGGCAACAGCTTCGTAACTTCACGCATAAAAATAACAGAGGCATTCTTCAATCTATCCCTTTTTTTTGTTATTATTCATTTTATGTCAGTCAGGATTATATTTCTAGGATATTTGGCAAGGTGTTGAAGATGATTATTTGAATATATTCTAATAGCCGAGTTGAAACCATGTTCGAGGGTTGGCCAACTCCCTCTGGCGCACTCTGGCGAGACGAGCTTCAACTAAAGCATTTCAAATTTTAAATTTTAGTAAAAAAAATAATTTTTTTAAAATTAATTATTTTAACTTATAATATTTATTTGAATTAATTTCAATTTTTATTTTTAATAATTTTTATATTTTATGTCTTTATTAAGTAGAAAACTTCAAAAAACCTTTAATACTGAAGAGAGTTCATTCCCTGGAACAGGGTTTCTGCATTGCACACTACCCATAGGTTAACGTGCTACCCAAAGATGAAAAGACCGGCCCTAATTTACCAATAACTTACGTTACTAATTTTGATTCTTTTTCAGATCGTCACAAATCTATAACAAATGACAATTTAACTTTATTTATTTATCTCTTGTGTATTTTTGTTCATTTTTACATATTATAAATTTTTTTATTTCTTTTTTGTATTCTGTACCCCAAAAGGTATAAAATATATTTATCTGTATTTTTTTATTTAAATAAATAGTTTATCTTTCCAAAATATCTGATGTTTATGTTATATTCTTTCTATATTAAAAAAATATTAACAGTAAAGTAATTACAAATCAGCAGCATATATACCGGGAAACTATATGGCACCCTCAAATTACACAAGAATTCTCACCCTCTAAGGCCTATAGTTAGTAACATTCATTCGCCCACTGAAAATTTATGTAAATATATAGCAAAAATCTTAAAATCCGTCGTCGGTAAAAACGAATACCACATCAAAGACACTTTTGATTTTATCAATAAAATTAAAAACGTCAAAATTCCAAACGGTCAAAGCCTAATACCAATTGATGTAGAATCGCTATATACAAATATTAAAAACGAAGTCATTAAAAAACGTTGGTCGGATATTAAACCTTTCACTAATCTCAACTTAAAGCTATTTTTAGAAGCCGTAGAATTGACAATGGAAGCCAATTTTTTCTCCTTTAATAAAAAACATTACAAATTAACATCAGGTCAAACTATGGGTAACAGCACTGCTCCATTTTTTGCAAACCTGGTACTAGAAGATCTTGAAGCAACTGTAATAAAAAATTTAGATTTGCATTTTTTCTATAGATATATCGATGACTCAATTTGTTGTATTGATAAGAAAAACATAAACAAAACAGTAGATCTGCTCCACCAATACGATAGCAATATAAAATTCACTTTCGAGATAGAAGAAAACAATAAAATAAACTTTTTAGACACAACAATTATAAGACAAGCAAACGGTTCTCTTCTGCTAGATTGGTTCAGGAAACAAACACAAACAACACGAATTATTCACGCACAGTCCCTTCTACCATTACATCATAAAATGAACTCAATTAAAAACCTAATCACGCGTATGCAAAATATAAGTGACAGTGTTTTCATGGGCGAAGAATCTCAACATTATTCTGAATATATGTCTTGATAATGGTTATTGTAAAAACACTTTCAATCGCATTGTTAACACTATAAATAAATAATATAAAATAAAATACTAAATCTGTAACTAATAATCAAGGGCGTGTCGTAGGAAATCCTATAGATAAAAAAGAAAAAATTTTTTTCTGTTTAAATTTTCTTCCTGATATTAGCTATCAATTAAAAAAAATTTTAGAAAACGAAAAAATTGGCATTGCTCTTAAGCCAAACAATACGCTTAAAAAACTTTTCAACCAAAAAAGATCCCATTGAATTTGCTGAAAAAGCAGAAGTGATTTATAAAATTAATTGTTTAGGGGACAACAACCAATGCCAAACTTGCTACATCGGGAAGACGATTAGAAAAATAACAGATCGCATAAAAGAACATGAAAGATCCGTGATCAACGCCAAAACAAGCACCGCTCTTGCCGTGCATGCCAAAGAAACCCGACACGCTTTTGATTTTAACAATTGTGAATTATTATATCAAGATAGCAACCAATTTTAGACTCGAATTTGCCGAAATGATTGCTATAAAAAAATACAGAAAAACAGCATGCAACTACAAAGACGACATTCAGGGCCTTAGCACTTTATATGAAAATATTTTAAATTTTATCAATTTATAATTATATTGGAAATGAAAAGGAGATAATAATTTAAGTGAAAGTTTATAAAAAAGAAATCTATTTAAATCTATTTTAAAATATTCTAATTTAAGAACAAAAAGCCTTTATATGATTGAAAAATAGATATGTTAATACATTTAATGCGAAAGGATTCAATGAGTAACAGCAAATATATACAGTTAATTAAAAAAATACGTCCATCTGTATTTCATTGACCATCGATTGCAAGTTTTTGTAATGAAATGTATTTAAAAAAATTCTTGTTAAACTTTTATCAAATATGTTTGTCTCATTGATCATAGGTCCTGAGGAAGGGCGCGATTTGCGTCCGAAACGTCGGCGATCGTAATAAAATTAGATAAAAATTGATTGAATTTTTTTGTCTGATTTCTTTCCTGGCTGCCATCCTCTCATATCTTCATAATTTTAAATTTAGCGGCTAAAATTTGGTTTGAATTTTGCGCAAATTTCCTGCGTTCTGATTGAGCCACCCTAATGGCGGACAAAAACCAGAAATTAACATTGAGTACGCTCTCTGTTTATATATATATATATACTCTGTGATTTAAACACAAAAATATTTAATTTTAATCTTTATAAATTATGATTATAAAATTTTTTTTTTAATTCACTCAAATAAAAATTAAAACTATGGAAAAGTATTTATTTAAGAAAAATTATGGGTAAAAAAAATTATTAAATATTAATAATTCATTGTTGTAAAATAGACTGAAAACGTGGCAACACTGTATAATTCATACGTTGGCAGCTTGAGTTAATCTTTCTCTCAAATGAAATAAATTTTATAAAAATAATTTTAATAAATTATTTGAAATATTTTCTATCCTTATTCGGTTAATCTCTTTTTATGTGACCAAATGTCCTATTACCTACAACTGTTTGTAAAGTATCTACAACTAAAGCGCTCAGCTGACTACAGTGTTGCCGCCCGCACTTTCTTATACACTAATGAATTTATCAAATAATAACCGAGTTTTTTATCTATTTATAATTTTTTTTCTCATAAACGATTTAGTGAATTAAAATAAATCGATGCAAAATAAGTTCTTCAAAGTCTACTTTATATATTATGAAAGTTTCGAATATCTGGTAGTATTTTTTTTACTACTAAAATTAAATTTAATCTGCTTAGTGAACGAATCTCCATTAGGGGTCATTCCACGTCAAATCAACCAAAAAAATAAAAAATTTTCACCCATAATCTCAGATTTTTATGAAACTTGGTATGTTTGTTCTATATATAGAGATAAGTAACAGCACCAAATTTCAATTTTTTATCTCACTTAGTTTTCGAGTTATGGCACTTTAAAGTTTTGATTTTTTCACCTTCCGCGGCTTGGCTAATGCCAAACAAAATGTGACGTGGAAGAGAAAATCATTTCTCATTTGCTTATTTGACACCCAATCTTGATGAAATTTTTTTGGTAGGTTCTTTAAACAATAAAGAATTAGAAAAAAAAATATATCACGAATCTAAGTTAATCCTAAAATATAAAAAAAAATTCATATTGTTGATTTTTTTTTAGTTTTGAAAACGCAAACATGCTTTAGCGCTAAAGCTAATATCTCCAAAAGGGAATGAGATATTCAAGAAATTTTTTTTTTCTAAATAATCTACATGAAATGGGCTTTAATTTAGTAAAATAAAAATTTTGTGTATTTTGTTCCCTCTATTTCTAAAGTCCATTGCAAGTTTCAATATATAGTTTTACATGTTAAAAAGGTTTCAAGGGCAAAATGAAAATATACATTTTAAAGAGCATCTAAACAATAATTGATTTATGAATTTTAATAAAAATCGTTGCAGGAAATTTTGAGAAAATTGGAAAAAACTGAAAAAGTACATCAGTAAAGTACTAGTACTTTTTGGCCGATTTTGTTTAAAAGCTTATTTTGAGTGTCCGGGAGGGTGCCTAACTTAAATATAAAATTTCAACCTCCTAGCTCAATCCTTTCATGATTTCAAATGGACACTCTGTGTGTGTCTGCTTAAAACTGAACACAGACGAAAATTCAATCAATTCAATTGAAAGTATGAAAGGATTGAGCTAGGAGGTTGAAATTTTATATTTAAGTTAGGCACCCTCCCGGACACTCAAAATAAGCTTTTGAACAAAATCGGCCAAAAAGTACTAGTACTTTACTGATGTACTTTTTCAGTTTTTTCCAATTTTCTCAAAATTTCCCGCAACGATTTTTATTAAAATTCATAAATCAATTATTGTTTAGATGCTCTTTAAAATGTATATTTTCATTTTTGCCCTTGAAACCTTTTTAACATGTAAAACTATATATTGAAACTTGCAATGGACTTTTAGAAATAGAGGGAACAAAATACACAATATTTTTATTTTACTAAATTGAAGCCCATTTCATGTAGATTATTTAGAAAAAAATTTCTTGAATATCTCATTCCCTTTGGAGATATTAGCTTTAGCGCTAAAGCATGTTTGCGTTTTCAAAACTAAAAAAAAAATCAACAATATGAATTTTTTTTTATATTTTAGGATTAACTTAGATTCGTGATATATTTTTTTTTTCTAATTCTTTATTGTTTAAAGAACCTACCAAAAAAAATTTCATCAAGATTGGGTGTCAAATAAGCAAATGAGAAATGATTTTCTCTTCCACGTCACATTTTGTTTGGCATTAGCCAAGCCGCGTAAGGTGAAAAAAAAAATCAAAACTTATGAGCCTTAACTCCGAAACTAAAGTGGATGAAAAATTGAAATTTGGTGCTGTTAATATTATCATATATAGAACAAACATACCAAGTTTCATAAAATCTGAGATTGTGGGTGAAATGGCTTGGTTAGAACTGACGTGGAATGACCTTAGACTACATTCACTTACAATGTCTTTAACGGTTTAGTGCAACGGTTTGAACTTTTCGCAGGGGGTTTTAGCTTAAAATGACGAATATACTGTCAAATTTTCGATTGTCCTGTAGCATTTTAATATATCTCCCAAACATCTTTAAATAAATTTAAAAAGATTTTTCAAAATTCAAATTCAGGAAAAATATGAGATATATGTGCTAATAGAGAATTTTGTAATAATTGTACAGTATTTAATATACACAACATCTCACATTCGCCTATTAAACTAATGAAATTGAAATTTCATTGACTCGAGAAAAGATCTTAAAATAATGCAAGCCATCTAGCGGAGCACGTTTGGAACTACGTACCCCTGCTAGGTCTGCAACCTCACAAGAGAAGTAAAAAGCGATCCAATCTGTTAAAAATTAAAAAAAAAAAAAGGGGGGGGAGAGAGAGATCGAATCCAAAGCTTTCTAATAGGAAAATTCGGGATTTATAAACCTCCCCATTTGGGGATTTGAATATAAGGTAGGGAAATTTCATTTTAAACAGCCAGGGTAATGGATTAGATCAACAAGTTGACGTTCGGGCCCAACCTCTTAATCATGTTAACTTGTTGATCTAAAATACATATTATAAATTGTAACTTAGGTACGTTAACATAAAGTTAAACATGTCGTTTCTCTGCAGGAGAAATTTTTATTAATCGGGTCCAACAAAACTTAATATGGATTAACGAAGAATCAGCCAATAGAACAACAATTCCCCGTTAATTCTCAAAAGGGGAAGCGCAAAAGAATACAGAAAATTCAGAATTTGCCCATTGGAAAGCATTGAGTTTTGTCTTGCCCTATGAAAAATTAAAGTCAATTAGGATTAAATTAATTAAATCTCTCAAATAAAAGATAAAAATCTGGTGTGACTGGTCGCACAGCACACAAATTAACTTTCTCTTAACTTTGATAAGAGAAAGTTATGTTCTTGTGCTTGTCACATCAGATTTTTTGTGTCGACATATATCAAGACAAAATGAGAATATAGGCCTCACATTTTAAAGAGTATTTAACAAATAATTGATTTTTTAATCAAAATCAAAATTTGAATTTCTTTGGAATGGAAGATTTATTGCATTAATTTTCGACCAAGGTATTATATAAACAAAAACGGCCCTAGCTTTTATAAATTTGATACAATTTCAATATCAAAAAAGTACACTGACTAGGTAATAATTAAAATTAAAATAATGTTTGGTATAGTTGTACAATGACATAAGCAAAAAACAATTTGAAAAATTATGTCGTGGGGAAAATAATCCCAAAACAATTAAATCAATTGTTAATTTTATCTTAAAAACTTAAATTACTAAAGATAACCATTAACGAATATTTAAATTGTTTACAGATACAACAACAAGCCAACCTTGTCCAGCTTATGTAAAAATATATATACTGATATGTGTATATAGACATTCATTGTTCTTTACAAAGGCCAATTAAAAATAGGATCACCAACAAATATCCCTCATATGCATATATATATGTATATATATTATTTTTTTCAATTCCTGTCAAAGAATTTTTTTTTTTAAATATTGTAAGGACATTCAAATTAATTTCTCAATATTATGTATAATAGGAGAACCTATATAATTAAGGATTCATGCTTTATGCAGGTAAATAAAACTCAAAAATAGCCTATAATATAATATGTTTTAAGTGTAACTGATATATATATATGCGAAAGACAAGTTTTCTCGGGTTAAGTCGCGTGGGGTGCTGAGATTTTGGCTCGACGTTTCGGCTCTCCTTTTGGAGCCATTTTCAAGAGAGAAGGAAGTTAGGGAGGTAATGGTGGAGGGGGGGTTGTTTACGGGGGTCGCAGTCTTCCTGGTCCCCAGGTCAATTTGGTGGATGACTCAGAGGCGTGGATTGGTCTCTGAGAACTGGAGGAAGGTTGCGTGTGTGTAATTGTGTTCGGTTTAGGTTGATATATATATATATATATATGGATACAATTTTGTCTAATAAGAAACAACATTATTATCAAATAAGTAAATTGTAATTATAATAAATATATTTTCAGGGCCTGAAGGATGGTGGATGATTCCCACCGAAACTGCTTGCTAGCGCAGTAGCCAGTTCTGCAAAATTAAGCGAACAATATTACAACCTGACCTATACAGTGACCTTGGTCGAAAATTAATGCAATAAATCTTCCATTCCAAAAGAAATTCAAATTTTTAATTGCACTAATCCATTGAAAAAAAAAAAAAAAAAAAAAACTGAAAAAAAAGTACATCAGTATTGGGATCTATGGGAGAGGCGTGGCTTCACCTGGTGGCAAAAAATGAACTAGCGATTGTAGGATTGAAAGGCTGAGCTGATACGCAAGTACACGTGTTTTATGAGACAAAAAGTTTAATTAAAAAAAAAAAATGGGTGTGACGATACAGGAAATTTGTAGCTTTTCTTCTGCCACACTTACTAATAGAAATTTTATTTGTGGAGATAATATTATTGGATCCTAGTCATGTTTTAAAGTGAGTAATAGTAATGAAAGTTTCAATGACAGACCAAATTCTTGCTTTCTGTTTACAAACAACAAGTTTACGAGAAGAATTTCATGAAATAAATGATCAAATTTCATAATAATAATAACAATTGGGATGGATGCTCGTATAAGGCTGGATTAGGAAGTACCTGCAAGCACATTTGGGGCTGTACTTTTATTCTGTAACCGCTATTTATGATATCTGATATGATGTTAGCCAAAAAGTGTTTGAAATATATTATTGTAATAATAAATACAAGATAAATAAATGATAAATTAACTAAAAAATTAATACCGGTAATTAAATATAAAATAAATTTTTTTTTTTCTTTTGTACTTACAGAAATAATTTAGATGATTTAAAAAATATCACGTGAATGTGTTTGGAGTGCACCACATAAATCAGATCTTAAAAAAATACGATATGAGAGGCCTTTGCTCGAGCACAATTGTTTTGGAGAAAAACAAGAAAAAGATAGAGGCAAAAATTAAAAAGAAGGCTTCTAAATCTGATAGAATGATTATTCTACAATAAAATTATTTATAATTTTCACTATACTATACTGTCTTTTTTTTGGAAAAGAATGAAATCGAACTGTTTCATGCTTAGATGCATGACTTTTACACCCATAAACACAAAGTAGATACACATTGTTTTTATTTTTATAAGGAGAAAATTTCATATTTGTGAATATATTAGTGTATGTATGTATTATTTATTAATATAACAATAATGTTTACTCGTGGGTTATAACTTTTTTTTTTAAATAATACAATTATATCAGATGTTTAAATGTTCTTGTCCCTTATATCACGTTAAACGTATGAAGGTTTATCCTACAATCGCTAGTTCGACTTTAAGCCACCAGGTAGCGTATTGAAATGCTAAAGATCCCAATAGTACAAATACTCTTTTTCGGCCGATTTTGTTCAAAAGCTTTTGTGCTACGTTCCAGCGGGGTCAATAACTTAATTATAAAATTTCAACATCGTAGCTCTTTTTGTTTTTGATATATTTTGAACACACAGACTCACTTTTTTTTTTGACTCACGTGTATTTCTATTAAAATTTCAACATTGACATAAAAGCAAGTCCGCCCTAATTCATAAAAGAGCATTTGAAAAGCGTTTTAACTAATCAACTGTTAAATGATAATATGTATTTTAGTAAACTTTCTAATTCATAAACACATTTAACCTGTACATTAACTAACATGAAATTTAAGAAAACTAAAGTTTGGCAACATGGCAAAAACCTCCGCCATTTTGCAAAATTCGTTGCATTAAGCTGACATCTGGCGGAGATTAAGAAATATATTTATATGTCAAACTAATTTGTTTTGATCGTTTTTAATAAGATCCTGATAGAATTAATACAAATAATTGGACAAATCAACATTATTGTAATTTAAATGAATATTGAATTTGGGAAAATAAGAAAAGAAGCCAAAATTTGACTAAAGAAGAAAAATGTAAATATTTTTGACATAGCCTGTTGTTTTGGTTTATTTTAACTAAAAAAAAAAAAAAATAATTTATTTCAGCAAATATATGCCCTGCCTGTAGATTAAAACAAATCCATGTAACAAAAAAAAAAAATGTCATAGGTTGGTTTTTTTTTTTCAAAATATTACATTTTCAATAAATCATTTAATTCCATTTGGACTGATACTAATAAGCAAGACTTGACAGGCCCCGGGGCTACTGCTTTACTAATACGGGCCCCCCCCAAAAAAAAAAACTCAAGTGTTTTTTTTAGTATATAAAAGTATTTAAATAAATAAAGTTAATTAAAAATTTTTTCAAATTTTTTAAGAAGCAAAGAGTTACAATATTTTATCGAGGCCAGATCCGAACAGAGGATTTCCAGGGGAATCTGGGGGGTATGGAAATTTTTTTGAAAATTAGCCACTGAAATCTGCGTTTTTAGCTATCCTGAGTCGTGAAAAAGATCAAACTTGATTTGAGCTTAAAGGGCCCGGGCCCCTGAGGGGAAAAAAAATGATCTTTTAATTGAAATTTTAAGATTTGAGCTTAAAGGACCCGGGCCCCCTGAGGGAAAAAATGATCTTTTTAATTGAAATTTTAACCATGAAAATTATTTTTTATTAGAATTTTAAGGAGGGAGCGCAAAGGGCCCGGGCCCCCTCAGAGGCCCCGGGGATATAGCCCCCTGCCCCCCCTGTCTGCGGCCCTGAATATCAAATATCAATCAATCAATTAAATATGTTTGAATTCCTATCAAATATTGAAACTCAAATGTATTGTAACTAATAATAGTAACAGATTTTAAGATTATGAATTAAAAAAAAAAAAAAAAAATTATGGAAAAAAATTCCCAAGTTATAGAAGATTTTGAGGTTAGGGTAAACTTAAAAATGGCCTTAAACTAAGGGGTTTTAGTTAAAATGGGAATTTAGACTAGATTTTAGGCCTAAAATATGTTTATGAATTAAGAATTTGCTAAAATGCTTTTTAAATCGTCTTAAAACATTGTTTAAGGTTTTATGAATTAGGCGGCAAATCTATATTCATAGGCAGGGCCGCAGACAGACTTGACGGGCCCCGGGGCTACTTACTAATACGGGTCCCCCCCCCAAAAAAAAAAAACTTAAAGTTTTTTTTTTAGTATATAAAAGGCTATTGTGGCCTTCATGCCAACAATTTTTTAAACAGTTTTTGACACAATTTTTGAAATACGGTAGTTATACATAGCTTACAAAATTTATTTAAATAAAGTTAATTAAAAATTTTTAAAAATTTCCTAAACAAAGAGTTACAATATTTTATGGAGGCCGGACAGAGGATTTCCGGGGGAATCTGGGGGTATGGAAAATTTTTTTGAAAATTAGCCCTTGAAATCTGCGTTTTTAGCTATCCTGAGTCGTGAAAAAGATCAAACTTGATTTAGCTTAAAGGGCCCGGGCCCCCTGAGGAAAAAAATTTCAAGAAAATGATTTTTTTTAGTTGAAATTTTAAGATTTGAGCTTAAAGGGCCCGGGCCCCCCTGAGGAAATAAATTTCAAGAAAATTATTTTTTAGTTGAAATTTTAAGATTTAAAGGGCCCGGGCCCCCTGAGGAAAGAAATTTCAAGAAAATTATTTTTTTTAGTTGAAATTTTAAGATTTGAGCTTAAAGGGCCCGGGCCCCCTGAGGAAATAAATTTCAAAAAAATGATTTTTTTTTAAATTGAAATTTTAACCATGAAAATTATTTTTTTATTAGAATTTTAAGGTGGGAGCGCAATGGGCCCGGGCCCCGGGTATATAGCCCCCCTGCCCCCCCCTGTCTGCGGCCCTG
>JAKCPI010024705.1:0-14645 GCA_023213315.1 Euborellia annulipes
AAGATTTCAATCACAAAATGAGAATATACATTTTATAGAGAATCTAAAAAAATAATTGATTTTTGAATTTAAAAAAAATCGTTGGAGCAAATTTTGAGAAAATCGAAAAAAACTGAAAAAGTGAATCAGTAAAGTGCTAGTACTTTTTGGTCGATTTTGTTCAAAAGCTTCGTGTCACGTCCCATGGGGGTGCCTAACTTAAATATAAAATTTCAACTTCCTAGCTCTTTTCGTTCTTGAGATATTTTGTTCACAGACACACAGACACACACAGACAGACACACACAGACAGACAGACAGACAGACAGACAGACCATGTCGCGAAAACCACTTTTTTTGGATTCAGGGGACCTCAAAACGTGAAGATCCATCAAAATCTCGACATCGAATTTTTGACATGAATCCAATACTTTCTCTCTTATATATTAACTAGGAACCGACCGAATATTCGGTTTCGGTTACGGTTTCGGCCAGTTTCGGCCAAAAATCATGGTTTCGGCCGTAGTTTCGGTTTCGGCCAAAAAGTAGCCGAACCTTTCGGCCGGCCGAAACCAGAGTCTGAAAAATGGGATGAGACTCGCATGCGAAAAAAAAAAAAAAAAAAAGGTCAAATAATTTGCACTTGAGGGAGAAAAAAAATTTAGTCTCCCTAAAAAAAGGTAAAATGATTTTCACCTAAGGGAAAAAAAAATTATTCAAAAAAAAAAAAAAAAAAAGATAAAATGAAAAAAATTTTTATAGAAAATACAAGTTTCGGTTTCGGTTACGGTTTCGGCCGAAACTAAGGTTGAGGCCGAATATTCGGTTTCGGTTTCGGCTGAAAATCTTGTTTCGGTCGGACCCTAATATTAACATATATATATAGAGGTAAGAGAAAGTAAAATTTAAAGCCAAAGCGTTAACATTTAGTATATAGTGTTGAAAATTAATGCCATGTCTAGGGGGTGCCTTCATGGGCGTACCCAGGATCAAATCTAGGGGGGGCATGGTCAGATCATGGTCGTCCAGGGGGGGCAGATCATGGTCGTCCAGATTGGGACATAGCTATTTTTAATATAGAGAGGAAAAGCCTTCGAATTAAAGGCCTAAAAACCCTCGAGTCCTAACAAAAATAATCATTCACCGCCGCTATCCACCAATTTTGTTTCTTTTCACCACTTTATAAACGTTTAATTTTTTTTTTTTTGCTTCTAGGGAGGCAGCTGCCCCCCTGCCCCTCGCTGGGTACGCTGCCTTTATGATTCGGGTTTAAAATAAACATGGCGTCCTTAACCTCAAAATTAAGGTTATGATTTTGATAGCTTTGAAATAAAAGCAACATGTTAACTTCGCTGTTAAAATTTTGTTTAGAGAACAGCATTTTTTTTAACGCCGATTGGTTCTACATTACTTTTTAACACACATTTGTTTATTTTAAATTTTAACGCCTGTTTTTAGAGAATAGACCTGTAAATGGCCCAAGTTGCCGAAAGAATGTGTGTATGTGTGTGGGAATGTAAGTGTGAATGGGAAAAAAATGTGTAAGTTTTTTTTTTTAATTAACCGCTTAACTTTTTGTCTCTACTATATTTTTGTGTTAAACAATTATATTTTGCATTAATATTGCATTGTCAGGCAAAAAAATAGATTTAAGATAGACATTATATTCATAGCTCGTTTTATTTGTCTCATCATCTCATTTTTTAAATCTTAAATTTTAAAACATTTGTCCAGAGTATCCAAAATTATCTTGTAATTGATTAATTAACTGCTCGTGCAATAAGATTATAATTATTTTAAGCTTGGAGCATAAATTTTAATAAATAGTGAATTTTTCTGGTGCAAGCCATTTGGTGTAAGTGAGTATCCGGTGGCCAAATGCAAATAAACACGCTCATGTCCGGAGATCCTCATTTGAATTTCCGAGACCCAAACCCATTTTGGACCTCTCAGTACAAAAAAATATTTCTTAGTAAATGATAAATGGACCAAGACTTAATTGTCTTCAAAACTTATCTAGGCCTCGAAACAATTTAATTAATAGGATTTAATTAACATTCACATAACAGGATAGCCAGCTTATTTGCCATCATTAACACTCGTTCTACATTTAAATATTCATATTTTTATTTTACTTTTTTTTTTATATAAATAAGATTTTTTCAGCTTTTATTTTGTCAAAAAAAGAAATTTATCTTCTTGATATGACATTTTGATAAACATCTTCTGTCTTTAAAAAATTTTTTTTTACCTGAATTAATAAAATTATATTTCATTGTTATAAAATTTTACCTTTCCGGTGTTAATCATAAAAAATATAAAGATTTTGCATGATTCCAAGCTAGTCTTGTTTTTAAAAGTCATATTTAACTTATTCCTTCTGTATAATAATTGCTTGAATTTGTGGCTGTGATGCAATTATAATGGAGAGATGGAGATATCTGCCAAATTGAAATGCTCGTGGTTCAATAAAACTCCCAGAATAAGACGTTTCGGCCAGAATTTATTTACCCAACTCATGTGCAATTTGTATTATGTGTATAATTTACAATAACTGAAGATTGGCCATCTTATAAATTCAGACCGAAACCTTTTATTCTGGGAGTTTTATTAAACCTCGAGCATTTAAATTTAGCATAGATCTCCATCTCTCCATTATTATTCCTTCTCACTTTTTTTCTCATTCACATTCACACACACATTCACAGTCTTTTCGGTAACTTAGACCATATAAGAGACTACGATAACCGTTATTTATAAGATAATATCTATTGAGGTCCAGGCATTTCTATTTAAGCCATTTCGTATCCAAATGGCTTAAATAAAATCATCGGACTGCCTGGGGTACGAACCCGCGACGTTCGGTTTAGAAGATAGGCATGCTACCAACTACACCAAGTCCGGGGACATTATTTCTTCTGATTTCTATATTAAATAATCGATTATTATTATTTTTATAATTTACAATACATTTTTCACTCTCCATATTAATGAATATTATTGGCTTATAGTTTACTTAAAAGCTTTTTGGAATGGAAAAGAGCAAGTGCAGGTGCAGCAAATAAAGAGAGCCTTTCTATGCCCAATGCCGAAAAGGAGATCGTTTCGGACAAAATTTTATTCGTCCATCCTAAGTCCTTGTACGCTTATATATATATATATATATAGGATGGACGACTAAAATTTTGTCCGAAACGTCTCTCTTTCGGCATTCGGCATCCAAAGGCTCTCTTTATTTCCTGCGCTCTTTTCCATTCCATAACATCAACTTCTCTTCAACTTAGATTAAAAGCTTTTTTGCAAGTTTTTTTTTTTTTTTTTTTTTTTTTTTTTTTTTTTTTTTTTTTTTTGGAATGGGTGCATAAGGTCCGAAGACCTAAATGACTAATAGTCACATGCAGCCAGGAAGAAAATAAAAACAAAAGGAGAAGCATAAAGGGGAAACTCAACTGCGGGAACTGAGAAAATGCCAGTTGAGGTTAGACTTGAAAGTCTGAAGATTGTAGGTTTTGGGGAAGATAGACGCAGGGAGCTTGTTCCAATCACGGGGAGGTCATGGGGACAAAGGAAGAATGAAATTGATTTATTCTGCTAGTCGTGATCTGAACAGCATAGGGATGCTGGGAAGATGCCTCTCTTGTGTTCCGTGAATATGTTGCATTGGGTGGGATAATTGATTTTAATTCGGCAGAGCATTGACCATGGTAATACCTGTAGAAGAGATAGTGCAGACACGCTACTTCTATGATCTAGTGACTGTAGGGATGCAGTAAGGGTAGAATCACCTATCAGTCTAATTGCACGCCTCTCTATGGCTTCCAAGGAGGAGAGAGCGTCTTTCGACGCCCCTCGCCAAAGGTGGGAACAATATTCAAGACACGGCCGAATTTGGGCTTTATAGAGGATTAGGAGTTGTTGGGAGGAAAAGTAACGCTTCGGTTTGAATAGGAAACCCAATTCCTTGCGTAGATTTAACCACAGAAGAGATGTGGTTGCTCCAGGAGAGAATAGATTTCTTCCTCCATTTCTTTTATAATTTACATCTCTTGAAGTTATTAATTTAACACCTGAAATATATTTGAACACTTTCAACAGAATATTCACCTTTGATAAAAAAATTAAAAGGTATTTGGCTGAGTTATAAATAATATAAGCAAGGTAGAATGAGGAGAAGAATGCAGCGAAGAGCTATATTTTATACCTTTAAAGGATATATTTTCTTGTTCATCATTATTTTATTTGAAAGATGAGCTTCGCTTCGACTTGACAATATCTATTGAAAATAAATGATGGAACAGAAAAAAAAGATACCTAATACATCCTTATTTATGCCTATTTATGAATAATACAATAATACACTCAGGCGCAAAAAAAATATTTTCCCAATAATTACTTTGAAAGTAGAGAATATTTTTCTTATTACTAAAAATAAACTATTTCTTCTTAATTAAAAATAAACAATTTTTGTCAAAAATTAATACATTTTTCTAGGATGAAATTAATTTATAATTATTTAATCAAATAATCAAAAAACAGCCCCTAAACCAGTGGCGGATCCAGAGGAGTTTCTTGGAGGGGGGTAATCTGGTGTGACTGGTCGCACAGCACACAATTTTTTTCTTATTATCGGTAATTTAAAGGTGCATTCTGTAGTTGTTTACCAGAATTTATATACAAATCAAATTTTTAAGTATTAATTTTTAAAATTTTATATTAAAAACACAATTTTTTTTCCCAAAAAAATATTTTTCTCAAGTCTCAGGGGGAGGGGGTAATTACCCCCTTTACCCCCCCCCTGTATCCGCCCTTGCCCTTAACTTATGAAAGTACAGGTTAAATGGTTGGTATGTTACTTGTTGTGTAGATAGAATGAATTACGAGAACTCCCTTTCCTTAAGGAGTTTCTCATTTTTATAATAGAAAAAGTTTAATTTTTTTTTTTTTTTTTTTTTTTTTATTTTATTTGGCAAAAGGCCGCGCCATCATGCCATCATACATTTTTTTTTTTTTTTTTTACATACTTTGTAACAATATATTATTGTGTATATCTTATAAAACTAAATTATTATAAAGGATAAAAATATAAAAAATAACAGTCTTACAGTAAAGGTATATATGAACAAAAGGCAAAAAATACTTGTACAAAAAAAACCATTGTAAACTATGACTTTGTGTTTATTGTTTCAAATTAAAGTTTAATTTCTTAAAATTAAAGTTGAGACCCTGATCGTCGTTTTGGGGAAGGGAGTTGAGAAATCTTTCTATTCTAAAAGGATATAAAACATGTATTTTATTAATAATATTCAACTTATAATTAAAAGAATTAATATTCAACTTATCTTATTCAAGTATTAAATTTTACAATTTTACGTTTAGAAGAAAAATTGTTCTTGTACCCTTATTTGTTTGTACCCCTATTTATTTCTATTCTTATTCATTTGCTTACCCTTATTTATTTGTACCCTTATTTATTTATATCCTTATTCGTTTGAAAGCTGAGATTATGTATATACTTTTATTTTTGAAATTATGTACAATAGAAAAATTGAATGAAGGCATGAGGCCTATTGCCTAATAATTTAATTTTTTTTTTAGAAAAAAAAAACATTCACACTTTTTTCTCATTCACACTCACACTCACACTCACACACATCCACACAGTTTTTTCGGCAACTTTGGCCATATAAGACTTTGACGATAACCTTTGTAATGAATAGAGGAAAGTACCCAAATACGGACCCCTGCCCTAATGTGGACCCCCATGGTTATTGTCTCTGTTTAGTGCTGAAACTTAGCGAAAGACAGTGTAAATACTAGTGCAAGATTCCACCACAAAGTAGAAGTGCCCTAACGTCACCTGCTCTAGTTGTTTACTTGACAGTTAGCCATTACGTGTTTTGGCAAAATTAAAAGTTTTTGTGAGTGCTCAGTTTATTTTGATTGGACGCTATAAGTGACAGGTAAGCCTTCCAACCCTTATATATTCTTAAATGGTAATGTTGAAGGAATCATTTGACCATGTAATTATTTCCAATGTGATGTTTTTTTATCAAATATGGCGTTTTGAAAATGCAGAAGTGAGGTGCCTAAAACGGACCCCCAACAGTTGCCTAAACTGGACCCCTACATAATGTGTGATGTTTTATGTAAACTTCTACCCCTTATAAAACCCAATGTTGAAGTATTTACCTTGACTTTTCACATTTTCAACATTCCTTTTTTTCAATTTTCACATTTATTTTTATTTTTTTTTTTTCAATCACATTTTCAATTTTTACATTAAAAAATGTTAAAATAAAAAAAATATATTTTTTGTCAAACCGTTCTATAATTGTTTGTCAGATTTATTCCCTTTCCTAGTTCAGTAAATTAAGTTTTTGGTCATTTTACCCAGGGGTCCAGTTTAGGCAACCTTTTTGAAAATCACCAAAGTGTAAGTTTTTTAAAAAATTGTTACCCCTGTAATTTATACATATATATTTGCCATAAATAAATTACCAATAGTACATCACATAGTAAAGTAAATATTACATATCTTTAAAACTGGTTTTTTCAATAATTTATATACTTTATACTATAAAAACAAAATGGGGGTCCGAATTTGGGTACTTTCCTCTATATTTATTGGGGGTTCAGGCAATTCTATTTAAGCCATCTGGTATCCAAATGGCTTAAATAAAATCATCGGACTGCCTGGGGTCCAAACCCGTGACGTTTGGTATAGAAGGTAGGGACGCTACCTACTACGCCAAACCCGGGGGCCTATTGCCTAATAAATAAAAAAAAATTCTATTATTTTTGTTTAATTTTGAGTGATTGCAACAGCCCCCCCCCCCCACCCTAAAGGAAAATATAATTTAATACAATCGATCTAATTAGCTTAGATTAGATCTAATCCTTAATAATTTTTACTTTCTCGTACCCTATATATGAAATATATAGAGAGAGAAAGTATTGCGATCATGTCAAAAATTCGATGTCCAGATTTTGATGGATATTTGTCTAAAATATAATTAATAATAGCTATTCAAAATTTCTCCGTCAGGATCCTTGAATCAACTAAATTACTAAATTTGCCACTTTTCTTTTAATTAATAAATAATTATAAATAAATGTTGCCCCCAAGAGGCTAAAGGCCTTAATTTTTTTTATCAAATGTGTTCTCTAGAAAGGAAAGCATTCATAACAATTTTGTCTTTTCTGTTTTGGTCTTTTGAATTCATTTTTTTGGCTACTTCCATAGCAAAAAGTTGCCATCCCTTCCTTCTTATTTTTTCTAAGAATCTTGAGTTGACACATGTCTTTTTGGCTTCTTCCGCCCTTTTTTTAGACAAGGGAATTGGTTCAACTAAATTTAAAACGTGGAATGGACACTTCGATTTGAAATTTCATCTTTTTTTTAATAAGCTAACTTTTTCTAATTTTCAGATTTAAAAATTTGAAATTTTATTTCACCACGTTTATATTAATTCTTGAAGAATGATAAAACTACACTTAATATAAAAATATATTTAAAGTACTTTAATATACTTAATTTATTCATTAGCTAATTAAATAATTGTCTTTTATCAAGAAGATAGACTCTTGCCATTAAGTGAAAATCAATTAAAAAAATCTGGTGTGACTGGCGCACAGCACACAACTTTCTCTTACCTTCGGTAATCGAAAGTTGTGTACTGTGCTTGTCATACCAGATTTTTTGTGTCGACATGTATTTAGTTTCCGACAGTAGGGTTCAATTGAATTCAAGATGTAAAATTTATAAATATGGGAAAATATTTATATTTTGATACCATGGCAACCATTTCTCCTATCTTTTCTATGGAGTACAAGAGTAAAGTGGTCTTCAGAAGATTTCAATCACAAAATGAGAATATACATTTTATAGAGAATCTAAAAAATAATTGATTTTTGAATTTAAAAAAAAATCGTTGGAGCAAATTTTGAGAAAATCGAAAAAAACTGAAAAAAGTGAATCAGTAAAGTGCTAGTACTTTTTGGTCGATTTTGTTCAAAAGCTTCGTGTCACGTCCCATGGGGGTGCCTAACTTAAATATAAAATTTCAACTTCCTAGCTCTTTTCGTTCTTGAGATATTTTGTTCACAGACACACAGACAGACAGACAGACAGACCATATCGCGAAAACCACTTTTTTGGATTCAGGGGACCTCAAAACGTGAAGATCCATCAAAATCTCGACATCGAATTTTTGACATGAATCCAATACTTTCTCTCTATATATATATTACATATATACATAGGTAAGAGAAAGTAAAAAAAAATGTTACTACTTATTCTAATTAATTAATTAATTTACCCTCATCAAGTCTAGTTAAAACATTTTAAAATATTTTTGAAAAATTATATTTTATATTTCATATCGATATATTAATATTTAAATTAATCATTTTACTTTCTCTTACCTATGTATATATGTAATATATATATAGAGAGAAAGTATTGGATTCATGTCAAAAATTCGATGTCGAGATTTTGATGGATCTTCACGTTTTGAGGTCCCCTGAATCCAAAAAAGTGGTTTTCGCGACATGGTCTGTCTGTCTGTCTGTCTGTGTGTCTGTGAACAAAATATCTCAAGAACGAAAAGAGCTAGGAAGTTGAAATTTTATATTTAAGTTAGGCACCCCCATGGGACGTGACACGAAGCTTTTGAACAAAATCGACCAAAAAGTACTAGCACTTTACTGATTCACTTTTTCAGTTTTTTTCGATTTTCTCAAAATTTGCTCCAACGATTTTTTTTTAAATTCAAAAATCAATTATTTTTTAGATTCTCTATAAAATGTATATTCTCATTTTGTGATTGAAATCTTCTGAAGACCACTTTACTCTTGTACTCCATAGAAAAGATAGGAGAAATGGTTGCCATGGTATCAAAATATAAATATTTTCCCATATTTATAAATTTTACATCTTGAATTCAATTGAACCCTACTGTCGGAAACTAAATACATGTCGACACAAAAAATCTGGTATGACAAGCACAGTACACAACTTTCGATTACCGAAGGTAAGAGAAAGTTGTGTGCTGTGCGCCAGTCACACCAGATTTTTTTTAATTGATTTTCACTTAATGGCAAGAGTCTATCTTCTTGATAAAAGACAATTATTTAATTAGCTAATGAATAAATTAAGTATATTAAAGTACTTTAAATATATTTTTATATTAAGTGTAGTTTTATCATTCTTCAAGAATTAATATAAACGTGGTGAAATAAAATTTCAAATTTTTAAATCTGAAAATTAGAAAAAGTTAGCTTATTAAAAAAAAGATGAAATTTCAAATCGAAGTGTCCATTCCACGTTTTAAATTTAGTTGAACCAATTCCCTTGTCTAAAAAAAGGGCGGAAGAAGCCAAAAAGACATGTGTCAACTCAAGATTCTTAGAAAAAATAAGAAGGAAGGGATGGCAACTTTTTGCTATGGAAGTAGCCAAAAAAAATGAATTCAAAAGACCAAAACAGAAAAGACAAAATTGTTATGAATGCTTTCCTTTCTAGAGAACACATTTGATAAAAAAAATTAAGGCCTTTAGCCTCTTGGGGGCAACATTTATTTATAATTATTTATTAATTAAAAGAAAAGTGGCAAATTTAGTAATTTAGTTGATTCAAGGATCCTGACGGAGAAATTTTGAATAGCTATTATTAATTATATTT
The DNA here is from genome assembly GCA_023213315.1 of Euborellia annulipes. Classification (NCBI taxonomy): domain Eukaryota; kingdom Metazoa; phylum Arthropoda; class Insecta; order Dermaptera; family Anisolabididae; genus Euborellia; species Euborellia annulipes. The sequence continues at coordinate 9,662 of JAKCPI010024705.1, forward strand.
TAGACAAATATCCATCAAAATCTGGACATCGAATTTTTGACATGATCGCAATACTTTCTCTCTCTATATATTTCATATATAGGGTACGAGAAAGTAAAAATTATTAAGGATTAGATCTAATCTAAGCTAATTAGATCGATTGTATTAAATTATATTTTCCTTTAGGGTGGGGGGGGGGGGCTGTTGCAATCACTCAAAATTAAACAAAAATAATAGAATTTTTTTTTTATTTATTAGGCAATAGGCCCCCGGGTTTGGCGTAGTAGGTAGCGTCCCTACCTTCTATACCAAACGTCACGGGTTTGGACCCCAGGCAGTCCGATGATTTTATTTAAGCCATTTGGATACCAGATGGCTTAAATAGAATTGCCTGAACCCCCAATAAATATAGAGGAAAGTACCCAAATTCGGACCCCCATTTTGTTTTTATAGTATAAAGTATATAAATTATTGAAAAAACCTGTTTTAAAGATATGTAATATTTACTTTACTATGTGATGTACTATTGGTAATTTATTTATGGCAAATATATATGTATAAATTACAGGGGTAACAATTTTTTAAAAAACTTACACTTTGGTGATTTTCAAAAAGGTTGCCTAAACTGGACCCCTGGGTAAAATGACCAAAAACTTAATTTACTGAACTAGGAAAGGGAATAAATCTGACAAACAATTATAGAACGGTTTGACAAAAAATATATTTTTTTATTTTAACATTTTTTAATGTAAAAATTGAAAATGTGATTGAAAAAAAAAAAATAAAAATAAATGTGAAAATTGAAAAAAAGGAATGTTGAAAATGTGAAAAGTCAAGGTAAATACTTCAACATTGGGTTTTATAAGGGGTAGAAGTTTACATAAAACATCACACATTATGTAGGGGTCCAGTTTAGGCAACTGTTGGGGGTCCGTTTTAGGCACCTCACTTCTGCATTTTCAAAACGCCATATTTGATAAAAAAAACATCACATTGGAAATAATTACATGGTCAAATGATTCCTTCAACATTACCATTTAAGAATATATAAGGGTTGGAAGGCTTACCTGTCACTTATAGCGTCCAATCAAAATAAACTGAGCACTCACAAAAACTTTTAATTTTGCCAAAACACGTAATGGCTAACTGTCAAGTAAACAACTAGAGCAGGTGACGTTAGGGCACTTCTACTTTGTGGTGGAATCTTGCACTAGTATTTACACTGTCTTTCGCTAAGTTTCAGCACTAAACAGAGACAATAACCATGGGGGTCCACATTAGGGCAGGGGTCCGTATTTGGGTACTTTCCTCTATTCATTACAAAGGTTATCGTCAAAGTCTTATATGGCCAAAGTTGCCGAAAAAACTGTGTGGATGTGTGTGAGTGTGAGTGTGAATGAGAAAAAAGTGTGAATGTTTTTTTTTAAAAAAAAATTAAATTATTAGGCAATAGGCCTCATGCCTTCATTCAATTTTTCTATTGTACATAATTTCAAAAATAAAAGTATATACATAATCTCAGCTTTCAAACGAATAAGGATATAAATAAATAAGGGTACAAATAAATAAGGGTAAGCAAATGAATAAGAATAGAAATAAATAGGGGTACAAACAAATAAGGGTACAAGAACAATTTTTCTTCTAAACGTAAAATTGTAAAATTTAATACTTGAATAAGATAAGTTGAATATTAATTCTTTTAATTATAAGTTGAATATTATTAATAAAATACATGTTTTATATCCTTTTAGAATAGAAAGATTTCTCAACTCCCTTCCCCAAAACGACGATCAGGGTCTCAACTTTAATTTTAAGAAATTAAACTTTAATTTGAAACAATAAACACAAAGTCATAGTTTACAATGGTTTTTTTTGTACAAGTATTTTTTGCCTTTTGTTCATATATACCTTTACTGTAAGACTGTTATTTTTTATATTTTTATCCTTTATAATAATTTAGTTTTATAAGATATACACAATAATATATTGTTACAAAGTATGTAAAAAAAAAAAAAAAAAAAATGTATGATGGCATGATGGCGCGGCCTTTTGCCAAATAAAATAAAAAAAAAAAAAAAAAAAAAAAATTAAACTTTTTCTATTATAAAAATGAGAAACTCCTTAAGGAAAGGGAGTTCTCGTAATTCATTCTATCTACACAACAAGTAACATACCAACCATTTAACCTGTACTTTCATAAGTTAAGGGCAAGGGCGGATACAGGGGGGGGGTAAAGGGGGTAATTACCCCCTCCCCTGAGATTTGAGAAAAATATTTTTTGGGAAAAAAATTGTGTTTTTAATATAAAATTTTAAAAATTAATACTTAAAAATTTGATTTGTATATAAATTCTGGTAAACAACTACAGAATGCACCTTTAAATTACCGATAATAAGAAAAAATTGTGTGCTGTGCGACCAGTCACACCAGATTACCCCCTCCAAGAAACTCCTCTGGATCCGCCACTGGTTTAGGGGCTGTTTTTGATTATTTGATTAAATAATTATAAATTAATTTCATCCTAGAAAAATGTATTAATTTTTGACAAAAATTGTTTATTTTTAATTAAGAAGAAATAGTTTATTTTTAGTAATAAGAAAAATATTCTCTACTTTCAAAGTAATTATTGGGAAAATATTTTTTTTGCGCCTGAGTGTATTATTGTATTATTCATAAATAGGCATAAATAAGGATGTATTAGGTATCTTTTTTCTGTTCCATCATTTATTTTCAATAGATATTGTCAAGTCGAAGCGAAGCTCATCTTTCAAATAAAATAATGATGAACAAGAAAATATATCCTTAAAGGTATAAAATATAGCTCTTCGCTGCATTCTTCTCCTATTCTACCTTGCTTATATTATTTATAACTCAGCCAAATACCTTTTAATTTTTTTATCAAAGGTGAATATTCTGTTGAAAGTGTTCAAATATATTTCAGGTGTTAAATTAATAACTTCAAGAGATGTAAATTATAAAAGAAATGGAGGAAGAAATCTATTCTCTCCTGGAGCAACCACATCTCTTCTGTGGTTAAATCTACCGCAAGGAAATTGGGTTTCCTATTCAAACCGAAGCGTTACTTTTCCTCCCAACAACTCCTAATCCTCTATAAAGCCCAAATTCGGCCGTGTCTTGAATATTGTTCCCACCTTTGGCGAGGGGGCGTCGAAAGACGCTCTCTCCTCCTTGGAAGCCATAGAGAGGCGTGCAATTAGACTGATAGGTGATTCTACCCTTACTGCATCCCTACAGTCACTAGATCATAGAAGTAGCGTGTCTGCACTATCTCTCTTCTACAGGTATTACCATGGTCAATGCTCTGCCGAATTAAAATCAATTATCCCACCCAATGCAACATATTCACGGAACACAAGAGAGGCATCTTCCCAGCATCCCTATGCTGTTCAGATCACGACTAGCCCAGAATAAATCAATTTCATTCTTCCTTTGTCCCCATGACCTCCCGTGATTGGAACAAGCTCCCTGCGTCTATCTTCCCCAAAACCTACAATCTTCAGACTTTCAAGTCTAACCTCAACTGGCATTTTCTCAGTTCCCGCAGTTGAGTTTCCCCTTTATGCTTCTCCTTTTGTTTTTATTTTCTTCCTGGCTGCATGTGACTATTAGTCATTTAGGGTCTTCGGACCTTATGCACCCATTCCAAAAAAAAAAAAAAAAAAAAAAAAAACTTGCAAAAAAAGCTTTTAATCTAAGTTGAAGAGAAGTTGATGTTATGGAATGGAAAAGAGCGCAGGAAATAAAGAGAGCCTTTGGATGCCGAATGCCGAAAGAGAGACGTTTCGGACAAAATTTTAGTCGTCCATCCTATATATATATATATATATATATAAGCGTACAAGGACTTAGGATGGACGAATAAAATTTTGTCCGAAGCGTCTCCTTTTCGGCATTGGGCATAGAAAGGCTCTCTTTATTTGCTGCACCTGCACTTGCTCTTTTCCATTCCAAAAAGCTTTTAGAGTAAACTATAAGCCAATAATATTCATTAATATGGAGAGTGAAAATGTATTGTAAATTATAAAAATAATAATAATCGATTATTTAATATAGAAATCAGAAGAAATAATGTCCCCGGACTTGGTGTAGTTGGTAGCATGCCTATCTTCTAAACCGAACGTCGCGGGTTCGTACCTCAGGCAGTCCGATGATTTTATTTAAGCCAATGGATACGAAATGGCTTAAATAGAAATGCCTGGACCTCCAATAGATATTATCTTATAAATAACGGTTATCGTAGTCTCTTATATGGTCTAAGTTACCGAAAAAGACTGTAAATGTGTGTGGGAATGTGAATGAGAAAAAAGTGAGAAGGAATAATAATGGAGAGATGGAGATCTATTTTTCAAATTTAAATGCTCGAGGCTTTAATAAAAAAAAAAACTCCCAGAATAAAAAGTTTCTGGTCTGAATTTATAAGATGGCCAATCTTCAGTTATTGTAAATTATACACATAATACAAATTGCACATGAGTTGTAAATAAATTCTGGCCGGAACGTCTTATTCTGGGAGTTTTATTGAACCACGAGCATTTCAATTTGGCAGATATCTCCATCTCTCCATTATAATTGCATCACAGCCACAAATTCAAGCAATTATTATACAGAAGGAATAAGTTAAATATGACTTTAAAAACAAGATTAGCTGGAATCATGCAAAATCTTTTATATTTTTTATGATTAACACCGGAAAGGTAAAATTTTTATAACAATGAAATATAATTTTATATTAATTCAGGTAAAAAAAATTTTTTTTAAGACAGAAGATGTTTATCAAAAATGTCATATCAAGAAGATAAATTTCTTTGACAAAATAAAAGCTGAAAAATCTTTATTTATATAAAAAAAAGGTAAAATAAAAATATGAATATTTAAATGTAGAACGAGTGTTAATGATGGCAAATAAGCTGGCTATCCTGTTATGTGAATACAATTAAATCCTATTAATTAAATTGTTTCGAGGCCTAGATAAGTTTTGAAGACA